>OX336379.1:13013413-13149415 GCA_946902895.1 Fragum fragum | reverse complement strand
AGTTAGTCATTTCCAGAACAGATTTGGTGTGAATGCGAGTTGGCATTATTTTGAATGCGGCCACGGAAAAGGTCCCTGTGATGGAGTAGGGGGCACTGCTAAGAGAAACGCTGACAACGCTGTTAAACAAGGGAAAGCAGTCATTCAAGATGCCGCTGACTTCTTCGCATGGGCTTGTCAAAGTCAGGGTGGCATGTCGTACGAAATGGTAACATTGGACGACTACAATGAATCCAAGAACATGGTAGAAGCGAGAAATAATGTTATCAAACCTTTACCAGGAACGATGAAGTTACATGCTGTAGTCGGCCTCGGCGACGGAAGGATTCTGATAAGAGATACTTCTTGTGCCTGTGAAAGTTGTTTTATTGACGCAGAGTTCAATGAAAATTCTGAGTGTATATGGAAAAAGACCAGTATAATGACAAAAGCAATGGAAAGGGGCCAAAGTGAAAACTTAGAAGTTGAAACAGATGCAGCACCAGAGAATCAGCTTAATGAAAAAGACACTAAGAATGAACAAGAAACAGAGAGTTTAGCTGTAAAAGACAATAACACAAGTAACAGTGAAAAGATTGAGCAAGGCGACTTCGTAGTTGTAAGGTATGAAGGAAGAGCATATGTGGCGAAGGTTACAGAAGTAGATGAAGATGACTCCTCTGTTTACTTTAGTTTTATGGTAGCATGTGGTAAAGTCGATGGGCGCTTAAAGTGGCCCAGACAGAGAGAAGAATGTTGGGTAGAGAGAGAAGATGTACTGAGTATTATTGAAGCGCCTCAACCAACAGGAAAAACCGGACGCATTTTCAGTGTGCCAGATGATGTCGCCCAGCTTCTCAATTAACACCACAGTGACAATATACGGGACAGTGAAAAGATTACTAGAAATACTATCCACGATAACAATTATATCTACTGTAAACCTGATTTGTTTGGAAATACTGATATAAACTCTAAGTTAGCATATTTTATCTAAATCGGAGTGACATTGAAGATCAAGCTTTAATTTTGGTGTATTATCTTATAAGTACAGTATGAATAAACAACACAACATGCAGTTACGCTACGGCTTAGTGAAATAACCATATTTGTGTTTTTTGCATATGAAGATATGTTGTAAGATTAACATGAAGTGCTATTGATTCATTTTTCTTCTTAGAATTATGTTTATAATCTAAGTGTAGGTAAACAATTTACGAGACAACAATGTGCAATATACGGGACAGACATTTGAAATGATTTCGAGTTTTTGATTGTACAGCAGGACGTTTGATACCAAGATACACAATTTCTCACATGTTAAGACTACTTTTGTGTCAAGTTACTATTACTTTGAGTTTCACTCTATTTGCAACATAAATGATGTTTTACACAGTAAAACGGACAAGTTGTAAAGTTCGGTCTCACTTTATTTTTCACACATAATGATTATTCCGACGGGATTAATTTCAATTGGAAAAGTCGTCTAATGTATAAACATTCGATTTGTATCATTAATACCGTTATTTAAAAGGTACACTCGAAATTCTGACACTTCCGAATGATGCACCCCCTATTCTTATATTTAGATAATTTATCTTACCCTTGTTATAATAAGGAACACATAACACAAAAAATAATCTTCCCTAACTGGTGAAATTTAAAAAAAATATGTTTAGGATTAATATATGTTCATGATTATATGAACTAAGACCGTAAATTCGAAGCTCTCAAAAAAAATTTTTTTTTTCGTGAATTTGTCGCAGTTATGGGAGATTAAGTGCACGATGTACATGTAATTGTCCTCACGTTGGGTAGTCTTACGTGGCCGGCCTGAACGTGGCATGTCTTTGACGGTGCCTAATTGACGATACTTTGTTCTAAGTCTTGAAATGGAACTTTGGCTCACGCTAAAATGTTGAGCCACCTCTTTTACCATCATACCACCTGCCAGCATACCGATGGCTACGTTCCGTTGGTCTAAGTTAAGCCCTGGGCGACGTCCAATTTGATTTTTTTAGATGTTTGAATGAGTTATCTTGTTATTGATGCTAGCCAATAAACTGGGATAGATATTGTGGATATAGACTTCACGTACATGTGGAAGCACGTGCAGAACGTGTTTCAGCAAAATTGTGTCAGACAGCCTTTAGAAGCGAGGAAAACGTGCTCTTAATGCACAATTGGTTAGCTAGCTTTTAAACATTGCAAACGAGACTGATTTTATAAGGTTTATACATTTACGTTGAAAAATAATATAGGTCGAAAAAAAAATCTAAACTTTTTTCCCTAAGTATATTACCGAAAATTTACCTTTTCACTCGATATTCAGAATATAAATGATTAAATCCCCTTCCGAAGTCAAAACAAGTCAAATTGATAAATTTTATGTCATTTTACTGCAAGGGGTAGATCAGGTGATCGAAGGAGCCGACGCCAGATGTGCAGCTATTTCTGGTCGAGTTTCCGGGGTTGACACGCATGTCTCGTGAGAAGTTACACACTTGCATTATGTGTATGATTTTAATGGATATACTTACACGATGTAATGAAAAAACCTAAAAGAATCGTTCTGGCAACTTTAAAACAATATCAAAAATAAATTTTGGTGCTTGACAGAGAGCATAAATTGAGTGGAACAATGTTAAACCATCGTAAGGGACCGATGTCACATCATATTTACGATAATTTTCGCTATACCGTTTTTAATGCACAGTTATTGATCAATTATCGTTTGAACCTTTGCTCAATTCTGACAGAAAAAGGTGAAGCTATGTTAAACCATCGTAAGTGACCGATATCGCATGATATTTAGGACACCTTTCTTCTCACTGTTTGAATTACTTAGTAGTTCTTCGCAGTTATTGGTCAATTTCCAGTTGAAGTTCGATCACAAGCTTATAAATCGTTTTAGACTTGCCAAATAAACAAATTGTCACTGGTATCATATAAATGCTATAAATTGTAGAACTCCCGAAGCATAAACGAATTTATAAGGAAGCGTTTTTATCTAACCTTTTCCCACACAATACAAATTTAGAATGACCCTTGTTCAAAGAAGTTGCTGACGTCAATTTTTAGTCAATGACATAGTAAAATGCTTGATCTTTTTGGATCGAAAACATTGTGCATAATGAAGCAGTTACTTGTAAAAAGCAATTTCTTTCTTTTTCCGCAATGTTTCCCCAAACTTTTTTTCAGAGACGTAAACAATAGGGATTTATGGGAATGGGTTAAACGTCACGTCACTTCGCAGCATTCATTAAGAAACACATATCCCGTACGAACAATGAATGAATGTGTATCGACGTTTTCGGCAATTATGCTTTGGACTTCATTTTTTAGCAATCATTAAGATTTATAATTTTTCGCTTATGTTTTTTATCACAATTTTCTGATGCCTATTTTCTTATTTTACTTTCTTTTGTGTTGGTGTGTGTGGGGGGGGGGAGATCTATGGGGTATTTAACCCATTTCCACACGGCAAAATCTTACATTGGTCCAAATTGAAAGGAGAAACTAAGCAGGGGCATTTTTTCTTGATTACTAAGAATGTTTTTTAGCAAAAATTCAAGGCGCGTGATATGCTTAAGTTGTATTTTTTGTGTGGTTGCTATTCTAGTGAATTAATCCATTAGTGACCCCGCCCACTGACTGCGCCTGTCCCGCCCACTGGCTCCAACAGGATGTTCCACTTTGGTTTAACACAGGGTTTGTTTGCAAAATTAGTAGCCAGTAGCATTTTACAAGCAAAAGGAGTGGTTAATCGGCGACCTAAACGTCTTTAATAAGCTATAGCTTGAATAAGCTATAATTAGCACGTTTAAATCGCAAAAACAACAAAAAAGCTTTACATAAATGGCGGCCAATGTCAGAGTTCAAAGTAAACTTACATGCTGAATGAACGATTTCATTGGCCGACTGATTATTTGATTGGCAGCCGCAAATGGCCACTTATGATATTTTGGCAGCTATGCAACGATACAACTTGAAGAATGATCGGCGAGGTATTTATGAAAAACATTATTTTGCAAAAAGAAGACAGCTAGATTTGTGTAACCGTCGTTTGCAAAAAAAATTATCTCCTTAAAAAAGCGGATTCAGAAGCTTCTTCAACCATGGCTATCTTTTTCCACTTAAGACAGACATCACCGATTTGTTAGAAAGAAGGATAAATAGGGTAAAGATCTAGTTTGCAGAAATTGTTTCAACCATGGCCGTCTTTTTCCACTTACGACAGACATCCACGATGTGTTTAGAGAGAATGGTAAAAAAGTTAAAACTTAGTTGCAGAAGTTGTGTCAACCATGGTTGTCTTTTTCACTTTAGACAGACCTCCACGATGTGTTAGAGAAACGGGTGAATAAGATAAAACCTAGTTGCAGCAGTTGTTTTAACTTTCGCTGTCTTTATTCACTTTAGACACACATATACAGTGTGTTAGAGAGAAGGGTAAATAACATAAAACCGAGTTGCAGAAGTTGTTTCAACCTTGGCTGTCTTTTTTCACTCTAGGCATACATCCATATTTTGTTAAGGAGAAGGAGAAACCTAGGTTAAATCGCGAAACTGTTACCAGTGCCTATATATTATATAAACACTTAGAATAACCACCGAAATATTATGTCGACAATGATATGCTGAAATAAAAAAAGGTTTAATATTGTTTGTTTGAATGGGTATCACGCCGTTTGTAACAGTATTTCAGTCAAAACGCGGCAGTTGGAACACCTAACCATGGATTCCTGGTATTTCTCACATCAGTACTACCGACATGAAAATCCTTTTCGACCGACAATTAGAAGTACCATGCAAGATAACCAACATTTTCCTTATTTTCCTTATTCATGACATACATTATTCACATGACGTGAATCATAGTAACGTTCAGATCGTTTAACCCATTTTCACACGGCAAACTCTTGGTTGGAATTTTTTAGAATTTAAGCAGCTATTCCTGATTGCATGAAAATTCTTTGATTTTGGAACAGTCTTAATTTTTGTCGTCTTGTAATAGTTTAAGGGCTATCAAGGATAGTGGGTAGGTTTAAGAAGTAACTGAAAAATCCTGCATTTAGACACATGTTAAAAATAGTGCTAGAAAAGGAGAAATTTCTTGTACCTCCTTCTATTTCGACAATGTCTTCTTCTTTTCCCAAAACCAGTACTGTTAACCCATTCCAACACGATCCCTCCCTTTTAATTCCCCCCCCCCCCAAGAAAACAGCTTTGGAAAACATTTTGAAAATGAATGAATTGCTTTTAAACAATGTTTTCTATCCAACAAAAAAAAGAAGAAAGAAGAAATGAAATTCCCTCTCCTTGAAATTGTCATCTGTAGCTGCTTTCAATTTGGACCAGTCTAAGATTTTGCCGTGTTGGAATGGGTTATTTTTCCCCAAATTTGCAACAGTCTGAATTTTGTCGTCTGGTAAGGACAAGAATTTCACCAATATTTTTGTATTTTGTGTAAACCACCGAAAGAAGGAAAAGTAAAAGCTATTGACCCGTAAAAATTCTACTAAGATGAAAAAAATCGATCCACTTCGAAAGCATAGGCAGAAAAGGGTTGAAACAGTCCATTTTTAACCCTTTCCTGTTTTTCCAAATTTTAGACTGGTCCAATTTGGAAGAAATTGTAGACATCAACAAAAGTTGGGTGCAATTTGAAAAGTAACCAAAGTACAGGTTAGAAAATAATGTGGGAAAAGAAGAAATTGCTTGTCACAAGCAATTTCTTCTTTTCCCACATTTTTTATCAAGTATGAAATCACAGGGACGTAACATAAGGGATTGTACGGGAAAGGGTTAAAAAGGAACCCTTTTTGCCCGACGTTCCTCGCATTACATAAACATTTCAAGTGTTGTTGGTTTTGTTGTTGATAAGGTTTTTACCCGAAATGAATTCTAGGCGCCAGCAGGAAGATTTTAAGAGATTTCTGTACATGGTTTTAATGCTCAAAGTCGTCGTTTGTGAGTACCTTACCTTTATCATTACATTTAACCGATTACCAGATGACAATATTTTAGACGGGTCCAAATTGAAAGGAGATGCAGAAGACAACTTAAAGTTTAGATTTTTTCTGGTTACCAATGAAGAAATTGCTTGGTTCGAGCAATTTCTTCAGATACGCAATGTTTTCCAGGAGGGGCGTCAAAATGCGTCATTGTGTGGGAATGGATTAGTCCTTTCCTATCCGATCTTTAGTTTTTAAGTCCAGGTTAATTTGTAATTGAGAAACATTTAAAAAAAATTGCTTGTTTCAAACAATTTCTTTTTTTCCACAAATGGTTTTGGGGTTGTTGTTTTTTCTTCTGTTGTTTTTTGTACTTGTTGTTGTTATTTTCCCTCAAATTAAATTCAAATTAAATTTTCGTCTGGTAAACCTTTGAACTTGGCAAGGCCTAAAAATTTGCAGGACAGGAAAGGGCTAAGTACGATAAATCTTGTATTAAGCGACCACTCACGGCACGACAAAAAGTGATCGCCGAAGAGAATGGTCGCTTAAAACATTTTTGTGGCATGTTTATGATGGATCTACTTGCTTGCATATATGAATTATTTCTAAATTCTCACTCAATCCGGTGTTGCTCGAAATCATTAGAATCGTCACTTTGAGATGATTTTAATGAGTTCACACAGCAGAATTTAGTTACGGTATTTTTCCCAAACAAATTCTTCAACTTCTCAAAAGTTTATGATTTTTGGAAAGGGAGATTTAATTATGGTAGCAAACAAAAGTGGTCGCTTAATAGAGATGGTCGCATAGGTAAGAACTGAACTCCGACATTGGTCTTCTTTTAAATCAAACAGCTCTGTTGGTTTGGCGACTTAAACACGTAACTACAGCTAACCCAAGCTTTAGCTACGACGATTATGTCGTCAACCATCCATTTTACTTTTTTGTTACATTCGACCAATCCCCACAAAAGGACACCTTTTGACGCCTCCAAGAAAAAAAAGCTTTGGAAAACAATGTGAAGAATTGAAGAAATAGCTTGATAAAAGCAATTTCTTCATTATCCACAATGTTTTCTACCCCAAAAGACAAAGATCAATTTCTTTAAATTTGAACTGGTCTATCTTTAAATTTGAACTGGTCTAAAATTTCCTCGTGTGGTGATGGGTAAACTAACTATAAATTTTGAACAGTTTTGCTGTCGGAGGTGAGTGGGTGAAGTAGGTATATAATTGCTAAAATTTATAGCAAATGAAATGCAATTTCAATTAGAAGTAATGCACGAGCCGCGTTCACGAGAAAGTTTGTATTAAGCCCTTTTTTCCCGTTACATCGCGGTATATCACAAACAGTAGTTTACTTAAGATATGAAAGTATTTTTTCGTTTTCATGGAGGTATGAAGCGTAAAAACTAATCACGGTGTATGAATACGCGAACAGGATTCATAAACAAGTGTAATTAGTTTTTTCGTTTCATACCTTCATGGAGACAACGTTATTCTATTCATTTCTTATAATTTAATATCAAACGAAAAAAGCTGATATTCTCCAATTTGATACTTTTTTATGGAACTATTTTTGTGTGGAAGCATACTAAATAGCTGCGTACTAAAAATCACGGAAATCACGGAGTTCACGGAGGTATGAATCCTCTTTTTTTCCGGCCAATCAGAACGCTCGATTTTGATAGACAAAACTAAAAATCAAATCATATAAAAATAAAGCAGGAGCCGCACATACGATGATAAGTCCTGAAAAATTTTCATCTAGAATTTTTTCAGAAAAAAATCCCGCTTTTTACGCCCCTGCAGAATAAACCTCATGTGAACACGATTGAAAATGAAGAAATTGCTTGTTTCTTCATTTTTCACAATGTTTTCCTGATTGGTTTTTCTTCTTTTTTGGAGGAGGTCAGAAAACGCCATTGTGTGGGAAAGGTTAAGTACTCTGCCTCTAAAATGTGAAGTTTGGGCTTTGACTGTTTTCTATACAATCCCTTTTCTTACACCTCTCAGGTAACATTTTACGAAGAAATTATTTAAGAACAAGATCTGTTTGTGAAACATAAATGTCCCAGTAATGGCAATTAACAGAACGTTTCTACGATGTGTTGATCGAACATTTTCAAATAGAATTTTTGAATACGCACATGCGTATTCTGCGCCTTGTGCGAAATTTTCTCTTCATCATTGTCTAGGAATGGAAGTAATGATTTTTGAGCAGTAAAATTGACGGATAGCGTGTGCCAATATTTTTTCTTATCAAATCTTGTATCTAGACCGGATGTTAACTTTGAACTCCAACATTGACCGACATTTATGCGAAGTACTTTTGTTGGTTGAGCGACTTAATCATCCTAACTACAGCTTATTCAAGAGCGGAAAGATCATAATCCACATAACCACAATTAGAGCTTCTCTTATAATAGCAATTTATAGCGAATTAGAACTCATACCCTCATCATTGCTCAGAAAATTTCTAATGATAAAATAATTGATTAAGGTAATTGATTCTGAGCGAAATTCATTGCTGTTCAATACTTATGTTATGCTATATGAAGACGTAGAAATCGGTCTGAACTATAATTAATGTTATTTGGCTTATCAATTACAATGTATCGTAGACGAATGTGGTCTACATTTCATTAGGCAAATCTAATTTACCACACAAATTTTTACCCACCACTGATAGAATTGAACCATCAAAAATACAGAATCGTCAATATTTTATTTTGTCTATCCAATTTCCTTTACACTTGAATTACTTTCATACAAATTTGTTCTTATTTTCTATCAGAACTGTTCTGTTTGCAAAAAAATACTATGCTTTCCAAATATGGTGACCTAAATTTCTATTTGTTGTCATTTTGGCGGCAAGTGCGAGATCTCGTCATATTTCGCTGTCAAACAGCAAAAATGGCTGACATTTGATTAAATTTGGCCGGGATTTTGGATTTTCCGATGGTGTAGTAAATCGGGCCTTAAATGTATGAAACACCCGACTTCTTACAGATAAATACTTATATAGATGGATAGATAAATGGTTAAGGTCCATTCTGATACTAAAATTGTGTTTGTACTTTTTACACAACTTACAATAATTGACCTTAAAGTGCCCGGACTGAATCACTCCGGGTACTGCAACAAAGCCCAAAGAAGGGGGGGGGAGTCGTAGCCCTCGCCAGCAGACTATTAAAAAGAAGGCTACGATATCGCAGATAATCAGATATAAACTGCCAGCAGTGATATTCAGCTATTAACAATACTTGAAACATATGAATCCCTCTTGCTTTTGAAAGTTACATCAACTTTACACAAAATAAAAAGCTCAGATGTGCATCTACTAGATTTAGAGTTTCGTCTCATAATATGGTCGATATTTAAACATCGAAGGGAAAGATAGATATTGTAAATATTTTAATGAAAACGTTGTAGAAAATGAATTTCACTTTATACTTATTTGCCCGAAATACTCTGATCTTAGAACTAAATATCTAAAACGTTACTATTAAACTTAACCAACGGTTCAAAACTAGACAAATCTTATGACAAATAGATCAAAGTCGGTGGTTTTTAAATTTATCACGCATTTCTCGAAGAAGTTAACATGTGTTCACGTAAATGACATGTTCCTCTATTTTGTCTGATTACTTGCTATAAACATTGTAAATATGTTTAATGCAATAAACTTTTTATATTGTATTGTATTACCAAATCCAAATAGCCAAAATGGAACATAAGTGAGGTGGACAAATACGCTGGGTAAAGTACGCAGCCCGGAAAGCGACTAGCAAGTGTTTTTGCTACGACTTGGTTGCGACAATTGGAACGCCTGGAACACGCCCTTAGTGCGCAAGACAAAAGCACAGTGACTGAGTATGTTTGCTAAGTGTGCATGTAACGCAGAAAGTACATCCATAAACCACGCTACTTGAGAACATCATTTAAATCTACTATCTCTATATCAAACTGTTGGTTTTGAAGTAACATTCTTTGAAGTTGCGGCGCAGCACTACACAGTGGCCTTTTCATAATTGACTCTAAAGATTTATTGTCGTTCGGCGTGCAAAATGACGTAACTACAGTTTTATTTAAGCTGTATTCCCGTTTGTTCGTTTGAATGGTGTTTACCGCCTGCCTCTTTTAACAATTTTTCGACATATCGCGGCAGTACTACCATCACATCCTTTCCTAGCCTCCAGCAAACTTAATTTTTACATATTTTCATAAAATCTATTATTAGACTTATTATTTCTGCAAATTCGAGTAAAATTTTTACGATAATCCCCAAAACGTTTCCAGTTAATATCTATTACTGGCGCTTTCATTTCAACGATTGTCCGGACTTCCTAAGGGTCAAGTATTTTCCATCCGAAGTCTAAATATGAGCATAATATCTTACCTGTTGCACGGCAACAGACATTTTAGCTAGCAAAGCGTCATCTTTGATAG
Organism: Fragum fragum; assembly: GCA_946902895.1. Classification (NCBI taxonomy): domain Eukaryota; kingdom Metazoa; phylum Mollusca; class Bivalvia; order Cardiida; family Cardiidae; genus Fragum; species Fragum fragum. The sequence continues at coordinate 13,139,025 of OX336379.1, read as the reverse complement.
CTGAAGTTAACAGACAAATTTTGAGGTCGTCTCAAGTGTTCTACGAGTGCAAACCACCATAAAAAGTAGTTCTTATATATTTCTAAGAACATTACAAACTCTATTTAAATAATAGTGAATGCTTTCAAAGACATGCTATCTACCCATTCCCACTCATTTCCGCTTTTTACGCATCTCAAGAAAAATGCTTTCGAAAACATTGTGGATATTGAAGAAATTGCTTACAAGCAATTTCTTCAAAGTTTTCTACCGACTTCCACCATCTAGAAATTGTCGTCTGCCCTTCTTTCAGTTTGAACCAGATTTTGTCATTTTGTAATGGTTAATTTCTCGGTTATTGTAACCTAGTTATTTATCATGATCACCTTTGGCAATGATGATTACTTCACAAAACCATGCTTTACTAGTTTACAGTACTTTCAGTAGTTTGATTGCTGGATTAAGCCGAAAATTATTTTCTCGCGCTCTTTGCAAAGCAGCCGGTAAGTGTATGCAAAATTATTAGCGTACTTGATTGATTATTGGAAGGGTTTAACACTATTTAACATTATTTAAGTAAATTTGCGGTAGCTGGAGACTCTAACCATAAATTCCTGGTATTTCTCCCACTAGTACTACCACTTCGTCCTTTCCGAGCCCCCCGCTGCTCATCCGACATAGGTTTACGATTAGCGACCCAATAGATATTCGCCGCGGCCTGGGATCGAACCCAGACCTCGATTCTAGGAGCCCTAGGCACTACCATGCTGGCCACACCCCTCCGTATTTGATATTTGATCAAATGAGCCTGTGCGTGACATTTCCAACAATTTCGCATGTGCGTGACTCGCACACATTGAGCACCCTGGACAGTCATTCGGGGCAATTAGAATATTCGCTGATTGTTTGAAGAAGCTTTGGGTCAGTATCTATCTACGGAGTCTTTACTTGGCGCACATGTGTAATCGTTGGAAATGTCACGCATGGGCTCAAATACTAATTGTCGTCTTATTTGATGTCACTCTAGGTAGGTCATTGTAAACCCCGTCGATTGGAAACTCTTTATCCATATAGCCTCGGATGCCAATATTATCCGAAGGGACAGTTGAATGTTGTCAGAGAGATAGACTGTTTAATCAGTATATAGACCAATTACCCTTTATTATATACCTATAAAAGATATGAGTAAAAATATGGCTATCTAATACAACTCGACAGAAAAAAAAATCCGTATTCGGCGTGTACCAAAAAAACGTATTCGTCGAGTACCGTTAAACACGGACTACTTTTTGAGTTTTTTCGGAAAGCTGGTAATTTCTTAATCATTCTAGAGAATTTTCTAAATGCCATGTCCTAAAAGGTATATAGTAAAAGGAATATTACAACACTGTCTTTTTCTATTTCCTTCGGTCTCATCCAATTAAAAAATACCTACACACGATTCTCGAACACGATAACAACAAATAGAATCAAAGGACTGAAAATACTGAGAAGTTGGAATGCGCTCAAAGGGTCATAACTGTGGAATTCGGTTGAAATTCATTTATTACTTTCCGAGTAAGCCTCCCTCCTTTGAACTTAAACCAGCCTTCCCATTCGTGTACATATGTTCGCGAATAACGCACAGAAACATAAATCCACATACAGAAATCAAAAACTGGCATTGTCTTAACCCATACGAAATTTGAGGAAATGCGCGGAAAATTGTTTCAGGGTGATCGATTTGAAGTACCGGTTTAGACATAGGAAAAAGAATATTTAAAGAGTTGTGAGTGTAATTCAAAAAGACGTTAACGTTATTGTAATGTTATTGTTTGCACATGGTAGTTTTGCCCTTTTCCTAAAAATTCCTATAACATGATGAAGATGGTATCAAATTATCTTCGGCGCCCTGTAGTCGCGCGATTTCTTTATTCGTTATTCGGCTTTAGAACCGTAAAAAATCTTAAGTACAATGGACCAAACTGAAAGCTAGATGACACTTGTTAGAGGTTTGATGTGTTTTTATTGATTTAAACTTGTAAATAACGACATAATAAAGCGTAATTATTTAGTTAATGAGTAGAAACCGGAAGTTGATATGTTTACATTCTAATTTTGAAAATCTTCTACTTTCGTTTTGCATCTATTTGGTTTTTATTGAGTAAAAGCTGTATATCTCACAATAATCGCGTTTGCTTGATGCCTACGATCCCCCTTAATCGCTCTAGAATGTTTAAAAGAACTGGGCGACGTGATTATTGTAAAAATGCATTTTCGACCTGAGCCATATTTGTAAACATTTCCTAAATATTTTTACATGACTACCACAAGTCACTTGAGATCACGTGATTACCAAACACGGGACGGCGAATCACAAAAAAAAAACAACAAATTACTGCGCTGATTATTACCTTATCTTTCAATAAATTTAAGCAAACTAGAGCATGTTTAGAAGTCTCTAAACGAATTTTTATATCATCCTTTACATGTGCCATATTATTGTCTTCGGTTACAACTAACTGATTGTCCGTGGCAAGTTGAGATGAGAAGTAACCCGAGGTGTATTCATATCTAAGAGATCACGTGATATGTGTTATTAAAAAAACGAAATGAAATTGTCTTATGCTCATTTCGCGGTTTTGTTAAATCTAAGTTGGAATTGCTCCGCATTCCAACTTAAAAATACACACCTGTGATAGTCCCTATTTATTGCGTCTAATACTTTAAAATACTTTTGAAAGGTGTTATTTTGCAAATTTTTTAGCCAGTTACATGTAACAAAAATGCTAAACGATTTGTTAGCGACCTTAACCGCGTAACTACAATTTGAATAGATGCTTCGCATAATGTCAGCCAATGTCAGAGTTCAAATGCGATCCGCAACTTTGGTTATGTAGTCAGAAAATACAATCATTTGGGATTTTTTTTATTTTAGAAACAGACTGGAGGTAAACATAGACATCAATCTATTCGGTTTATTATATAACCTTTGTAATGATACTCTTTTTCCTCTATTGATATGAGTTCAATTTAAATGCTACTCGTACGCCTCGTAATGGGCATACTACTGGTACTGAGTTAGATTTAGAACCCAAGAAACTATTCCAGGAAACATTCTAATTTCTTGAAACAAATCTTCGCACAACTCCTTTAGACATTTTGTTTGAAGAGCTAATCTGTTAATGGCATCAACTTAATCAATCCTAAATCAAATAGACCAATCGAGGCTATCAGTCAGTCAAATAATCAGTCGACCAATTAAATAATTAATTTAGACCAGAAGTGAGTTTTTAACTCCAACGCTGGCCGCCAATATCATCTCATCTTTCAACCTGACCCACTGATTCACTATCAACCATACGCCAGTTTTAAACAGAGTACGCGAAATTGCAATCTCTTGCAAAAAATCAAAATTGTGTGACGAACGCTTCAATGAATTCTCTGTCTTGGACTTGTTTTAAGAACTTTTTTTTTTGAAATAATATAATTTTTAGTTTCGTCTATCAAAAACGAGCATTCTGATTGGCCAGAAAAAATATTCATTTCTCAACGAACAAAATTTTGAGTACCCAGCTATTTTGTATGCTTGCGCCAAAAAGTTCCATAAAAATACATCAAGATAATAAGTTATATTTTCATGAAACGAAAGTACTATTCACATTTCACGTATTCGTAGTGTGATTAGTTTTTCGTTTCATACGTCCATAAACAAATATATCCTCTTCATCTCTTAAAAATTCAGGTTCGATTTCGTTGTACATAAGCTCTAATCGAGCGTAGAATGTATCTAAATACAGTGCGACTTCAGCTGAAATACATTTATAGGCTGAAGTCCAAATTTTCTTTTTGCATCTTATATAATACTGAAAGTACTGTAAGCTAGCAAAGCGTTGTTTTGTTATGTAATTTTCTTTGCCATTTGTAGGGTAGAAAACATTGTTCACAATCTTTTCCAAAGTCTTTATTTTGGATATTCTTAAAAAGCGGGAATGAATGGGAATGGGTTGCAAAGCATGCTTTTGAAGGTATTCTCTATTAACTTTGAATAAAGTCAGTCATTTTGAACACAATATGCTCGAGTATACACAAGAACTACATTTTTGGCGTAGACATTCAGTGGATTTAATGTTTAAGCCTCCAGTGGCAGTTTGCACTCGTTTGAACTCTGAGAAGACCTCAAAATTTTGTCTGTTAACTTAAGCTACCAATGCTGACGCTTTGCTAGCTAAAAACGATATAATATTGCTGGCTTAAATGGACTGTCTTAATTGGAATATTTTACCTCTAGAACCCTGTTGTGTTCTTTAAATCTTGGTTGTTGATAAGTATGGAATATACAATAATTGCAATGCGTAGAACTATAGATGTACTATTAATAGTGAGTATCAAAGTTGAATTTTGCCTATAACTTAACAGACAATATATTCTTTGATCACTCAAAATGACTTGCACACCTGCATCGGATTTCATCTACATTCGCGTAAGATGGTTTATATAACTTTCAAAGCATAGGGTCGTTGTCATTCTAATATGTCGTAACTACAGCTTGAATCAAGCTGTAGTTACGACATTTTAGAAAGACAACGACGATATGAATTTTCATGATACTACACATACCTCTGGAAATTTGTTTGTCCGTGTCCCTTGTGTTATGTTACTCTGCTATTAATAGATCCCACTTAAGGGAGACCATTAGACAAATAAATGTTTACAGTGATAATAAAGTGTAATGGCAACCGGCCAATCGCCACTGATTCCTTTGGCCCCGCCCATTGACTTCGACAGGAAGTGCGGATTCGATTTTTAACGGCGTTGTTTTCCAAAATTTATGGCAAGTAGCATGTTAGATACAAATAGAAGGGTCGGTAGGCGACATAAACGTCTTAACTACATATTGAATAAGCTGAAGGTACGACGTTTAAATCGCCAAACAACCAAGATGACGCACCAAAATGGTGGCCTAGTTAAGATTTCAGACTTTGACTTCCAGTATAAAAGAATGATTTCATTGGTCGCTTGATTATTTAATTTACAGCCGCCATTGGACAATTACATATTTGGGAAAGACAAAAACCTCGGTATGTGCTCGATATGCGGGAAGTAAGGTTGTGTTCATAAGGTTGAATTGTCGTAATGCCTTTACAATTCAGTGCAGATTTGATACAATTTTGTACTCAAAGTTTATTTATTTTACAAAAAGTAGAACATACAAGTAAAATAGGCAGGTATGAGACTGCATGAATATGCAGGCTGATCGTTGCTTTTGATGCCTGTCAAGGCAGAATATTCCGACACGCGGGTTAATAGTGTCTGTAGCGCCAAGATGACTTATCTTCAGCAGACAAGTTTTATCATTAAATTGTTCTCTTTGCTAGGTGCAGATGCAATTAAATGTTACACAGGTAATTTAGGTCAGTTCGTACACACAGACAGTTTTACCACGAGACGACCATACACACATGATGTTTCAGGTCTACCTTTCTCTGTCATACAATGTACAGGTTCTTGTTTCGCTTCATGGGCTGGTGCCGGTAAGTTTAAGGATGTATTACATCAAATGATTGATTGAATGGGGTTTAACGCCGCTTTTAACAGTATTTCAGTCATATCGTGGCGACTGGAGCACCTAACAATGGATTCCTGGTATTTCTCACACTAGTACTACCACTACACCCTTTCCTAGCCTCCAGCTGCTATCCCACTTAGATTTACGATTATCCGCCCATTGGTGAGAGACAAATGTTGGAAAGAATAAGTGCCGCCGCCGGGGATCGAACCTATGACATCAAATGATTGGAGATTAGTAGTCTGACGCGCTACCGACTGCGATATTACATTCAAAGCATAAAAATAAATTCGAACGCTAACTCACCATTACAAACGGAGATAAAAAATCGGTAATTATGTCAATTTTTGATGCATAAAAAAAGAAAAATTCGCAACGATCGTAAGATCAATTAGAGCATACAACGCCGAGAAATCGTTTGACAGTAAGTGAACGAATTTTCACCCCTTGCACCACTATCATTGCTCTATACTTAACCCATTTCCACACAACATAATTTTAGACTGGTCCAAATTGAAAAAAAGCTGCAGATGACAATTTCAAGTTGACTGAATTTTACATTTTTTCTTAATTTTGGATAGAAAACATTGTGGACAATGAAGAAATTGCTCGATACAAGCAATTTCTTCATTTTCCACAAAGTTTTCCAAAGCTTTTGTGATTGAGGGGCGTTAAAAGGAGGAATTGTGTGGGAATGGGTTAATGCTAAAGCGTAAGACAATGAGGCGTGTACATTGATGGTTGTTTTTCAAACTGCCTATTCCAAACCGATTTGTAATTAAAAAAAAGTGATTATTCCCTTTCTTGCACTGGTTTAGCTAACAAATTGGTAAATCATTGAATCATTTACACTTTGATGTAAAAGCTTTTTGCAACAATTTGACTTCTGTTTCCTTTCCGTCAATAATACAGCCCCATTTTCTTTTTTTTTTTTTTTTTTTTTTTTTTACTGCTCATTGCAGGAATTCTGTTTTTGACATTCTTAATTAGAATTAAACCAAATTTCTATTTGGCAGAGAATATAAAAAAGCAGAACAAATTACATACCATAAAAGGAAACACCATACTGTTGAAGGCAACTGCAAACCTCCGAATCTCAGGAAAGTTGATTGATTGACTGAATTGGGTTTAACGCCGCTTTCAACAGTATTTCAGTCATATCGCGGCGGCTGGAGCACCTAACAATGGATTCCTGGTATTTTTCACAACCGTACTACCACTACATCATTTCCTAGCCTCCAGCTGCTATCCCACTTAGGTTTGCGATTATCCACCCATTGGTGAGAGACAAATGTAGGAAAGAATCTTAGGAAAGAGGGCAATAATGAGTTTACCGACAAGTCAAACAACCTATCCAACTATCAGGTCATCTGTATGGCGCACTAAATCAAAAGTCCAAATTATGTAGTAAAATAAACGCGTGCACGCGTAAATAATACAGGTGCACTCATAACATTTAGGCGTGCGCGCATAATTACTGAGCGTTCAATGGTATTCAATAAGCGAGTCCGCCTAAATAACAAGTGCACGCACAATATGACTATGTTTACTTTTTATACGTGCACGCTCATATTTCGAAAGTACTCACGTTGAATAACGCCTGCACTTTCAAAATATAAGCGCGCACTCTTAAATTAAACGGGTTTTATGTATTATTTACGCATGCACGCGTTCTTTATGCAAAGAGGACTTAGAGGGGACTTTTGACCCTAACGGTACACCATACATCTGACCAAATTACAATGTTGTTTTGTAAGAATTGACCAATTGCATGACAATAGGTGACTAAATGAAAATTTGGCTTTTATTTCGGAAGGTGTTCATATTTCGAATCCCCAAAATATTTTATGAACACAAATATTCTGACCTGTTTTCAGGCTGATTGGACTTAAAACAAGGCATGTAAAATGTCTTCAAGGTTTTTCTAAGAACTGAACACGTGACCCAGTTTTTTAACCCAAGTGACCTAATTTCAAATCTTGCCCAGGGCTTCACCAAGACAAACATTCTGACAAATTTTCAGATGGATTTAGCAGACAAAAAGGCATGAAGCGTGTCTTTAAGGTTTTTCTAAGAATTGATCTATTGACTCAGTTTTATACCTCAACTTCAAGTAATCAACAATTTCTTTAATCATCGTATACATGTTAACTATTTTAGCTTTAGCAGTCATTATCATGTATTTTATATCGTTCTTACTTGGTAATAAGAGGACCTCACATTGTTGGCTTTGATATTGACAGGTTGTGAAAACCTTTTACAATTGTGTATTATCCATTTCATGTGTTTAGCCAGCCCATGAAATGCATTCTAAAGGTAGATATCGATGTTTTTCTCATACCACAGATTTTGATTATTCTTATTCCCTCTCATATACTATTTCAAAACAATATTCTGAAAAGTAGTTTTGCGAAAATCAGTCGTCGTGTATCTGAATAAACAGAGGTATTTCCCTAATAGCCTAAGTAGGCTGTTAATCTAGTTTTAGATTTAGCTCAGACAGTTGCAAAGAATATCGGGTATTTCAAGCTGTGGAATCTCGAATTTAGTTTGAATTTGCTCTGACCAACGTCAGTGTTAAGTCATCAGGAGTTATGTTCGCTAGCCGGTCTTCAATTCCGTGAAGATCAGTCAAAAACTGTCGTAAGCGTCAATACGAATAAAGACACTTATAGTAGTTTTGCGCTAACCAGTTTGTGTGGCATGATTTAGGACGTTGGTTGCTTCGCTTGTCACTTTGTCACTTTCCGTTGACTTAGTTTCAAATGAGGTGATGCGGTGTCGACAACCGAATTCCATATCTAAGAATAACGTGGAATTCCGAGCATTTCATATTTAACAACATCAACAACAACACCAAAAAGACACTTTGAGCCTGATTACCGCGAAGACAATAACTGATTCAAATTTAAGTGTTAAGCGTATGTTAGCGTATCTGTAGGCAATTGGCGAATTCTTATCACGGTTTCAGAAACATCGATACCTCTCTTTAAACTCGGGAATAAATAACTTACTTGTATGCATTAGTTCTAGCAATCAGACTCTTTTAATCGGCTCTTGTTCGGAAATCATTCTAAAATTTTGTTTTGAAAGGCGGCCGGTTAATCGGGACAACTTGTTTCTCACAAGATTTAGTCCTAAAGGTAGAGTTACCCTCCCATTATTCCTTAATACAGGCCAAAGTGTCCCTAGTGAGGTATTTACGAGTGTCTACAACACATTTGGCCTAGTTCCCCGGTAATTATAAGGGCATTTCGGTAATCCGAACATGGACTTCATTTTGTTCGGCGGATCTGCTCATCTTTCGTTTTTGTCGGAACCAAAGCGGATTCACACAGTTTGATTAGGTTTTTCGGTTCATACCTCCATGAAAACAAAAAATATTCTCTTCATCAGAACAGAACAGAACAGAACAGAAATTTTGTTAATCGACAAGTACAAAAGGTACATAGCCATACAAACATATACAAAGCAATACATTTCAGTCACAGTTATTGGTCTTTATCAATAGGTAAAAGAAGAGAGCAATGATACAAGTTTTTTTCTGTGTGAGTTTGTTGAGGGTTTTTTTGTTTTTTTTTGTTTTTTTTTTGCGGGGGGGGGGGGTGACAAAAATTTTGGGAAATACTTTTAAATAAATAAATAAAGACATCGAGAAAAACATAAGAGATGGATGAGCGTATAACAATGGTTAATGCTCAAGCTATACATATGTGCACTTGCACTACTTTACCTCTAATTGCGCTTATTGATTGGTGTGAATGTAGCGGTTATCAGACTTTTCTCTTAACTGAAGAGCAAGTTCAATAAATTTTACCAATTGTTTTAACGTGATTACATTACACGTGGACATAAGTAAGTTGAATTTATAGAAAGAAGGCTTCTTGTGATAGAATGAGTCAATATACTTTTTTCGTAGGGGTGCATAAATGGGACATATACATATGAAATGAAAAACATCTTCAATGCCATTTGAGTTACAATATAGGCAGATTCTTTCATTTCTGGGTGTTGGACTGCTACTATAACGGCCAGTTTGAATTCTAAGGCAGTGAGCTGATAGTCTCATTCTTGTTAGGAAAAATCTAGTGTTTGCCGGTAATATATCTAAGTAATTTTCGTAAGAGAATGTTGACTTAAAATGTTTAAACTCCATTAAAACTGGACTACTATCTAGAGATCCTTGCCATTCCTGGATGAAACAATCAATTACTTTTTGTTTAAAAATGTATGGAAATATTTTGAGAGACACATCTCTTAAATAAAAGTAAGAACCGAATATAATGAAAATTGTGGAATCAGATTTCGGAGATCAAAGTTCTCTTCTGACCGAAAGGATTTTATCAATCGGGGTTTTTCGATGACAGAAATGATAAATCATATTGTGCGTGCACTTGTAATCAGCCAAAACATGGACTCATAAAGAACCATGGTTATCGCGGAAAAACATTTAAGTACGGTGAAATAGACGTGATATGTGCGGGGTTTTTTTTTATCAATATTATTATAACATTAAAATCTATCCATTTAAAAAATCTCAAAAAAATGTTTCGTTTCATAGTTTCTGTTGTTGTTGTTATTCAAAAGATAAAAGGACACGAGATAGCAATTCATTGTTTTTTAACTAAAAAAAAGGATGAATAGTTAGAAAAAAAGTTAGAAAACGTTTTTAGTGCTATCTCACGGGAACGAGATACACAGTCATTCAAAGTCGGTCTATATTTGAGCTATAAACAGCTTGGAAATGGATGCCGCGTTAGAGAAGTAACCTGGTTAGATGATCATCTTGTGGAAACGACTTGCTATCTCGTGCGTACGACATAAAGACTGAATTTGATTGACTGTGTATCTCTTTCCCGCGAGATAGCAATCCGTTTTCTTTCTTTTTAGAAAAGAAACTGAAACAAGATCCAACAGTTCTTTAACACGATAACTTTTTATTCTCCCTGAAAAAAAAAAATAAATCGGGAGAGCATATAGTCGCCGGCTTGTGCGCGCGTCCGTCTATCCGTCCTTCCGTCCGTCCGTCCACCCGTCCGACGTCATATCTCAGGAACCCCTGGGTGTAATTGGATGAAACTTCATATATAATCTTCCTAGGATATTTTCCGAGAGACCTTTTTTTGGATTTTCTCAATTCAAGGCTGCATCACGTTAAAAAGGGGCCTTAATGTTAAAAATAGTTTTTTGCCAATTTCTCCTAGTATAATAGTCAGAATTTTTTGAAATTTCAATTTTGAAAAGCAAATCAGATCCTCTTGACCATAAACTATCGAAAATTTACGATTAAAAGACGTGTCATGGGAAAAGGGGCCTCATTCTTATTAGCTTGACGTAAGCTCCCTTTTCGTCCTGCAAAAACTTATATTGGCCATAACTTTTGATTGGTAACAGATATAGTCTTCAAATTTCACATGTGCATTGCTTGTGACAAACCCTTTTTGTTGGTACTAAGTTGAAGGTCATCAGTCAAGGTTAAGGTCATTTCTCAAGGTCAGGATTTCGAAAATCTTAACTTTAACTTGTCTATAAGTCTACAATGGTAGGTGATATAGCCTTCATATTTCACATGTGCATTGCTCATGATAATACCTTTAGGTTGGTATTAAGTTCAAGGTCATCTGTTAAGGTCAAGGTCGTGTCTCAATGTCAAAAAACAAAATTGTTAACTTTTACATTGTCCATAAGTTTACAATTGTAAGTGATATAATCTTCATATTTCACATGTGCATTGCTTATGACAGTTCCTTTATGTTGATCCTGAGTTCAAGGTCATCTGTCAAGATTAAGGTCATTTCTCAAGGTCAAAATTTTGAAAATTTTAACTTAACATCGCTCATAAGTAAACAATGGTAAGTGATATAGCCTTCATATTTTACATGTGCATTGCTTATGCAATGGACTTTCTGTTGGTACTAATTTCAAGGTCATCTGTCAAGATCAAGGTCATTTCTCAAGGTCAAAAGTTCGATAATCTTAACTTTAACATTGTCTATAAGTTTACAATGGTAAGTGATATAACCTTCATATATCACATGTGCATTGCTTATGACATGACCTTTCTGTTGGTATAAGGTTCAAGGTCATCTGTTAAGGACAAGGTCTTTTCTTAAGGTCAAAATTTGGAAAATTTTAACTTTAACATCGCCCATAAGCATACAATGGTAAGTGATATAGCCTTCATATTTTACATGTGCATTGCTTATGACATAGACTTTCTGTTGGTACAATTTCAAGGTCATAGTCAAGGTCAAGGTCAGATTGTCAAGGTCATTAATTTTCAAATATACCTCCTTTACAAATTTCCAAAATGTCTTGTTACTTTACATAAATGTTCTTATTAAGTGCCCTAGGTAATGTTTATTTCAATTTTTGACCCAATGAACCATATTATGCTAAAAGGGGGCTTAATGCCACGTAGCTTTACATTTTGTATATTTCCTACTCTAAAATAAATCAGTCTATTGATTCTTCAAGACTACTCAAGTTAGAGTCTTTGTATGGAGACATTTTTCATTGATAACTTTGATAGTCAAGGTAAAATATTTAACCCTTTACCATATAATAATATTGAATTTTACTAGAATCAGGCATGTGAAGCCAAACAGATTCCTTCAATGTTGGTCAAACTTCCAAATGTCTTGTGAACCGAACTCTCAAACTATAGTTGCATTCAATAAGAAGTTTTTTGTCCAATAATGGCATACAGTTTTGTGACAAAAGCCTTATTCGGGGAGCATAATCTGTCTCCGACAGCTCTTGTTTTTCATTAAAAAGGGGCAAGAAAAAAGAATTACTATCTCGTTTCGTATAAATATAACAAAACATTTTCCGAATTTTCTTTTTTCTTCTTTTTTTACGAGATAAAAAAATCTTAATTAAAAAAAACGCATATGCCACATCTATGTTGATATAGTTAACCGTTTTGAGTTTCATTGGTGTAAAGTAGTCTATCCATAATGCCCTATTGTGTAATTGGCCAGACGTCGGGATTCCTCGGTGTAGCAAATTTATCAATAGCTAAGGGTCAGTGTGTATTTTCAATCAGTAAGGTGTATTGATGAGCTGTTGTTCACTATATAAATTACTGCATTGTATAAACCTGTGGGCAGTAGACATGTAGATTTTGCAGAGTTCAGGAGTGGTTTTTGATGTGAGTCTTGTGAAATGCTGAAGTAAAGAGATGAGAAGTTGTCTCTTTTCTACAATGATTGTATGAGAGGTTAGTGTTCTTTGTGGTTGTTTTATTGTTATTGTTGTTGTTTTTTTAAACTTTGCAACCCTAGTTGTTTAATTGTGATAGATATGCTCGCTTCTTTTTGTTTGATTGTACATGGTTCTTCAGTGTTCAAATGCATGAACATTTTCAACGCTTGAATTTAAAAACGCTTTATGTTTCAATTACTGCTGTGCTTAATGCCTTAAGTTTATATCTGTTGTTGCGTGTGACTGTTGCATGTTAGTTTTTTTCGGCTTATAAACTGTTCTAATTTGCAGTTGTCCTCGCCTCTCCCGATGAGTTTTTTTGTCACTGATGTGAACGTTGTACGCTGTAAACTGTACTACTGTCTGTCTTGTGTTGGATGTTACGTCAATTCTGTCCACAAACCAGTAACAAACTGTGTCGTTGTTGTCACTCCTACTAACAGAGAGCTGTGACCAATTGTGGTTGTCTGTATTGGACTACAAAATTTCAACAATTTCAAAAGGTGTACGGTGAGAAGACAAGTCTACCTAGTGTACGTCGGGAAGTCGATTAGTGCATATTTAAGTTGTTTGATGGTCATACTGTGTGTTTGTCCTGCTATCAGTTGCCCTTTTCACATACTGAGTGACGACGATCAATTATCGAGAAAACTGAACATTTAAGATCTAACTAACTTTAGTAAACACTACGTAGGCGTTTATGTATTTGTACCAAATTCTCTATTTGTAAACCCCTACATTCTGTCTTTTCTTCTCATATAGCTGTCTTTCTTCTATCTTTCAAGTTTTTGTTGTATAGATTCTAAAGTTTGTTGTAACATTAAACTTGATATTGTTTGTTTACGCAGATTTTATTTCCTAGGAGTTGAATTGTCCCTTGCGTGTAACTCACGTCTTTACAATGGTGGCAGCGGTGTCTTTCGTTTAAACGATCGGATTTACAAATCAACTCTTTGGAAATGGCTCGTGAACAGTCGATATCATTGCTAAATAAGCTGATTGAAAGAAGTATAGAGAGTGGCGAGGACGTAAGTAATTGTTTATCTTTATTGAGAGAATTTTCTGAGCGTGAGGAGAAGAATGCTGAAAGAAATGAGAGAGCTGCAGAGAGAGAAGCAAAGAGTAAAGAAAGAGATAGAGAGTTGAGAGCAAGAGAGCTGGATTTAAAAGAAAGGGAACTTCAAATTAAACTGAACATGCCTAAAGATATGCTTACTCAGTCTGATACTTGCAGAGTTAAAGCAAAGCTACCGAAATATGTAGAAGGGGACGATATTGAGGTTTTCTTGACAACATTTGAACGACTGGCTTTTGTTCACAAATGGCCAAAATCTGAATGGCCGGTCCATTTGATTCCCCAGTTAAGTGGAAAAGCACTTGAAGCTTACTCAAGAATGTCCATGGTAGAAAGCAGAAATTATGATTCGATTAGGAAAGCAATATTGGACAGGTTTGGTTTAAATTCTTGGGAGTATAGGGAAAAGTTTAGAAATTGCCGTCAAGTAACGGGAGAGACTTTCAGGGAGTACTCGGTAAGACTCGCTTCATACTTTGACCACTGGATTGAGACAGAATCAGTTAACGAAGATTACACAAAATTATATGATCTTCTTATAAGAGAACAGTTACTTTTTAGTTCCAATTATTATTTACAGATTTGGCTCAGAGAACACCAACCCAATAATGTTCTAGAACTTGTAACTTTAGCTGAGGCATATCAGCTTGCTCATAAAGACTTTGACAATAAGCGGTTCCAGAAGAAAACTTTTCCGAATAGGTATACAAAAGGTAACGTAGATGAGAAGACAGAAGAGATTGGTAAGTCAGGTGATACTAATCAGAGGCAAGAAAGGCGTTTAAAATGCTTTGTGTGCGACAGTACCGAACATTTGATAGCCTCTTGTCCATATAAAATTAAGCCTGAAACAAACCAGATTGAAAAATTGCCAAAAGTATCGAGTAATCTGTTGTGTTCCCCGACCAAAACAAAGGTAAACGCAAACATTGTCGAGATACCGGTTTCAGCTAAGATCGAGAGTGATCAATATCAGTTAGTTAATGGTCTTAAAATAAGTAAAGGGTTTGTAAATGACAAATCTGTGTCTATCTTAAGAGATACAGGATGTTCAGCAATATTTGTTTCTGACAAAATAATAGGAAATGACATGCTCAGTGATTCTACTAAAGAGAAATCAGTCACTTTAGCAGATGGTAGCACTAAATATTGCAGAGAGGTGCGAGTTAAAGTTCAGACACCATATATTTCTGGCATTGTTGATGCACTAGTCATGAATAACCCTTTTGCTGATCTTGTTATAGGTAACTTTGGTCACATTTACCCATGTTCCAAACAGGCGTTTCAGGCCATTACAAGAAGTACAGCAGAAAATAGTAAGTCTGAAGAAAAAGCTGAGATGAAAATAGATGAAAAATGGATGAAAGATGATTTCCATAAACATAATGGTGCTAGTACTACAAGTGAGGTTGACGAGATTTTGTCTTCACATGATCTCATAAAAGAACAGGTAAGAGATGAAACTCTTAATAAAGCAAGAGGATTATCAAAAATTCCGGCTGATTTAAGTAGAAATGCATACTTTTTTGAAAAGGCAGGTATTTTGTACAGAGCGTTTAAGAGTGCAGATGAATCTATAACTGAACAAATTGTAGTCCCTAAGAAATATAGAAACAAGCTTTTGAGTATTGCTCATGATAAACCCCTAGGTGGTCACATGGGGAACAAGAAAACTAGGAACAGATTATTACTCAATTTTTTCTGGCCTGGAATATTCAAAGACGTTGCAGCATATTGTAGGTCCTGTCCAGAGTGCCAGAAAAGTGTGGCAAAGGGTAAGAGAAAGAGGTCGCCGTTAGTCCCAATACCACCAATGACAGAACCATTTACTAGAGTTGCTCTTGACATAGTTGGGCCGTTGAATAGGACAAAGAGAGGGCATAGATTTATTCTCACTCTTTGTGATTATGCAACGAAGTACCCAGAAGCTGTGCCTTTGAAACAAATTGATACTGAGAGTGTAGCAGAGGCTCTGATGGGCATCTTTTCGAGATTAGGTGTTCCAAAAGAAATTTTAACGGACCAAGGTAGTAATTTCATGTCGGCATTAATGAAAAAATTATGTGGTCTTCTAGATATTAAAAAACTACACTGTACTCCATATCACCCTGAGGCTAATGGACTTGTAGAGAGATTTAATGGTACACTCAAAAGAATGTTAACATGTTTTGTTCATGATAAGGACTCAGAGTGGGACGTTTTACTTCCTTACTTATTATTTGCATATAGAGAGGTACCACAGGAATCGACAGGGTTCTCCCCATTCGAGCTTTTGTTTGGAAGACATGTGAGGGGTCCATTATGTATTATTCGGGAAAGCTGGGAAGAATCTCCTGAGACAAAAACTGTAAGTAATGAATCAGTTTTGAGCTATATCATCAAAACGAGAGAAAAGTTAGAGAAAATTACAGATATTGCAAAAAGCTCAGAATATGATGCAAAAAAGGTACAGAAGTTATATTATGACAAAAAGTCTACTGATAGAAAGTTAAAGCCAGGTCAATTGGTATGTGTTTTGCTTCCGACTGCCTCAAATAAACTATTGGCACAGTGGAAAGGTCCCTTTGAGGTGAAAGAGCAGGTGAGTCCAGTAGACTATGTAGTTCAGGTTGGTAAAATGAGGAAAAATATGAAGACGTTCCATATAAATATGTTAAAAGAGTGGTATGAGAGATCGGACACTAAAGACAAAAATGTAGACGCGGTCACAAGTGTAAGTCGCACTGTTGAGGGTAAGATAAACGAGAAAGATATGCCGATACTTTTGTTGTCTGCCGACACTGAAAATGGCGACGAAGAAGACATAGCAATATTAGAGAATCCGTTGCTATCTCCACATGAAAGTTTAGATGATGTAAAGATTAACCTAGAGTTAAATGGTAATCAGATAGAAAGACTAAGGTCTATTCTGGGTCAGTTTGACGATGTTTTAACTGACATACCAGGCAGGACTACAGTGATAGAACATGAAGTTAAACTTACTTCAGATATACCAGTCAAGAAGAAGGCTTACAACTTACCTTATGCCTTGAGAGATAAGGTAAGAAAAGAAATACAAGATATGATTGGAGCAGGCATTGCTGAAAAGTCAACTAGTCCTTACGCGGCCCCGATTGTTGTTGTTCCAAAAAAAGATGGGACAATACGACTGTGTGTAGACTACAGACAGCTCAATCAAATTACTTTATTTGATCCTCAGCCAATGCCGAAGCTGGATGACATTTTGAATAAACTGGTTAAGGCAAAATTTATGAGCAAAATAGATCTAACAAAAGGTTTTTGGCAGATTCCGTTATCGGAATCAGCGCGAGAAAAAAGTGCATTTGTCACTCCGTTCGGACAATATCATTTTCTAGTCATGCCTTTCGGTATGATTAATTCTAGTGCTTCATTCGTCAGACTCATGAAAAAAGTACTGTCTACCTGTGAAGAGTTTGCAGATTCATTTATAGATGACATTATAATTTTCAGTGAATATTGGGATGAACATTTGCATCACATCACTGAAGTACTTGGTGCTCTTCGGCAGGCACGGTTAACAGCGAAACCAAGTAAGTGCATGTTTGGTTTTTGTCAAATAGAGTTTCTTGCTCATATAGTGGGAAATGGTGAAGTACGACCAACCCAGGAGAAAATAGATGCCATACAGAAGATACCTCCACCTAGAACAAAAAAGCAGGTACGTTCGTTTATTGGTGTAATCGGGTTCTACCGCAGATTTATTCCTCATTTTGCGAACATATCGGCCATATTAACTGATTTAACTGTCAAAGGTTTGCCTAATAAGGTGAAGTGGCTTGAAAATCATCAAAAGGCATTTAATAGCTTGAAGATGGCTCTGTTATCCTACCCAATCTTGCAAAATCCCGATTTTTCTTGTAGCTTCATTCTACAGACAGATGCAAGTGATAGAGGCTTCGGTGCGGTGCTTCTACAGATGAGACAGGGGCAGAAATTCCCGATTATATTCATAAGTAAAAAGCTGTCTGCAAGAGAGCAAAGGTATAGTACAGTAGAAAAGGAATGTTTGGCAATAGTCAGGTCATGCCAGTCTCTCAGGGAGTATTTAATTGGTAAAGAGTTCACAATTGAAACGGACCATTTTCCCTTACAGTGGCTTCATAAAATGAAGTCCCAAAACATGCGTCTACTTAGATGGAGTTTACTTCTGCAAGAGTACAGGTTTACTGTCAAACATATTCCTGGAAAAAGTAATGTGCTAGCAGATATGTTATCAAGAGTGCATGAGTAAATTTGCTTTTCAAGCGGAGATAAAATTTTGAGAATTTTATCTTTAAAAGGGGGGACGTATGTAGCAAATTTATCAATAGCTAAGGGTCAGTGTGTATTTTCAATCAGTAAGGTGTATTGATGAGCTGTTGTTCACTATATAAATTACTGCATTGTATAAACCTGTGGGCAGTAGACATGTAGATTTTGCAGAGTTCAGGAGTGGTTTTTGATGTGAGTCTTGTGAAATGCTGAAGTAAAGAGATGAGAAGTTGTCTCTTTTCTACAATGATTGTATGAGAGGTTAGTGTTCTTTGTGGTTGTTTTATTGTTATTGTTGTTGTTTTTTTAAACTTTGCAACCCTAGTTGTTTAATTGTGATAGATATGCTCGCTTCTTTTTGTTTGATTGTACATGGTTCTTCAGTGTTCAAATGCATGAACATTTTCAACGCTTGAATTTAAAAACGCTTTATGTTTCAATTACTGCTGTGCTTAATGCCTTAAGTTTATATCTGTTGTTGCGTGTGACTGTTGCATGTTAGTTTTTTTCGGCTTATAAACTGTTCTAATTTGCAGTTGTCCTCGCCTCTCCCGATGAGTTTTTTTGTCACTGATGTGAACGTTGTACGCTGTAAACTGTACTACTGTCTGTCTTGTGTTGGATGTTACGTCAATTCTGTCCACAAACCAGTAACAAACTGTGTCGTTGTTGTCACTCCTACTAACAGAGAGCTGTGACCAATTGTGGTTGTCTGTATTGGACTACAAAATTTCAACAATTTCAAAAGGTGTACGGTGAGAAGACAAGTCTACCTAGTGTACGTCGGGAAGTCGATTAGTGCATATTCAAGTTGTTTGATGGTCATACTGTGTGTTTGTCCTGCTATCAGTTGCCCTTTTCACATACTGAGTGACGACGATCAATTATCGAGAAAACTGAACATTTAAGATCTAACTAACTTTAGTAAACACTACGTAGGCGTTTATGTATTTGTACCAAATTCTCTATTTGTAAACCCCTACATTCTGTCTTTTCTTCTCATATAGCTGTCTTTCTTCTATCTTTCAAGTTTTTGTTGTATAGATTCTAAAGTTTGTTGTAACATTAAACTTGATATTGTTTGTTTACGCAGATTTTATTTCCTAGGAGTTGAATTGTCCCTTGCGTGTAACTCACGTCTTTACACTCGGGTGACGTCATAACATTTCGGGTTCATTTATTAGTTATAAGCAATGTCTTCTTTTTCAATAATGTTTTCTTACAGGAACGCAAAAAATCAAAGATTGTGCAAAATGATTAATGGTCGGAAAATGGAAAATGCTATAGATAAAGTATTTTTTTTTTTTATTTTTTTTCTTTATGACAGGTACAGTGATATTAGGTTGCAGTATGGCGGAAAGGCAAGACGGATGTCACTCGGAACCGTTTATGTTTACAATAACCTGCTATTGTAACTCGGATTTTTGTATTAAGCGAATAGCGATGACCATGGACATGGTCCTCTCTGTCGGGTAAACGCAAAATAGTGTCCTAAATTGAAAGGTAAGCCTTTTAACCCATTCCCACACAATGATGCATTTTGACGCCACTCAAGAAAAACAATTTGGACATAAATGCTAATTAATGAGATCAACGTTGCGAAATTATTTTGAAAATCCATCTACCAATGTAGAAATATGCTCGGGTGAAGTTAATTTTGTGGAATGACTTTCATTTATGACCTTGATCTAAGGAATACCCAACAGAACTTTACACGTGACACTAGTTATTTTGAAATCTATTGAAAAATTTAGAAATATACTCTGGACAAGAATTAGACGCACATACGCAAACACCTACCTCACACACGGACAAAAATAACTTTATTTACCCGTCGCGATTATATGGCGGGGGGAATAAAAATACCACTATAATCATAGCCGGAGTTGGTGAAATTATCTGATAGCTCCTGCTATCAAATTAGATATGGAATTTGTGATGTTCTTGTCTTAATATTTAAATCATTATTTTCTTAATACATACTTTTTTACTGCTTTTATTTATGATTTTTACAGGAACCGAAAAAAATGTTTTAGAGATTTTTATATTAATCAGTGTCAAAGTTGTGTTTTAAGCCATTACCAGACGACAAATTCAGTTTGATCTAATTTCAAAGAAGTTGCAGACATAGAATTCAAAACATGTTTTCTTTTGCGACAGGAAAAACATTGATAATGAATAAATGTCTTAGAAAAAAGCTTTTTTTTCAAATTTCCACATTTTGTCTAAAGTTATTTTCTTGGGGGAGGTTAAAAGTGGGATTATCGGTAATGGAATACTATACAATACATGTAATGCAATCTGACATAATTTATTTCAGGAATCAAACTGAACCCTGTTGACAGAGTATGGTGATTGACTGTTATTTTCATATCGTGGTTGCAAATTAAAAAGCTTCACAAATATGTCGGTCAGTGTTGGATTTCAAATTGCACTTCCGGTCAAGATCAATAACTGAATTGGTCTTTTTTTTTTCTTTGATTGATAGCGATTTGAAATGAGCTATGGTATTTTGAAATTAATGATGTGTTGTTCGTATCATTAAAAGCAAAAAAAAAAGAGAACAGTGTGAGAAAAAAAAGAAATTTGCTGGTTACAAGAAAATTCTTCTCTTCCCACTCTGATTCCCTACTTAAATATCCGTGTTTAAGAAAAAAATATATTCACTGGGTAAATGCAAAAGTGGCTATTTATATTGAACACAATAAGTATAGGAGTTTATTTTGTACCTTTTCATCCAAATTCCAAACTATATGAAAATATAAGAGCATACTAAGATTTTATCAATTTTAAAATCTTTTTCGTGAGAAAAGGCAAGAGCTTTGCAATTTTTACACGAAAATTTATTCGGAAGAACGTAAGGGTCACAATTAAACATCACACCATCAAGTCAATGTCTTGTTTTGAGTCCAAGAAAGTCCACCGTAGCTAGATTGGTGAGCATTCTTGGTTGGCGACATATATATGTATACCAGTCCGAAGGAGTATGCTGTCACCGCCATAGTGTTAATCCTTGTCATGCTGAACCCGGAATATTCGTGCTTTGAAAGGAGGTATAGACAAAGATCGGCCTGCTTGTCCATTTAAAACAGAATTGTTTGTAAAATAAATTTTCAAAAGAAATTTCAACCCACAATTCGTGCTTCCAGTGTTTTCAGTCCTCTGATTTTAATGAAAATCTGTAGAGAATTTATAATTCGGCATTACAAGGGTTAATATTTGAAACTCTCTTGCGTTTTCAAAGTCAGTCCGATTTCCCTGACTCCTCTATGCCTGCACCCTCCCTCCGGCGAACGAAATTGGGATTTTTCAGTTGAAACATAAAACTCTCTATTCCTCAATAACACATTACTGATGTGCACGTGCAAAACAACACTGGAATTACGTTATGTGTTGAATTAACGTCATACGTACATTAGGCATAAAGTAGGCCAGCACAATGTCTTGAGGGACGGAGCCATTCACAAATAGTCTGGCTACTGTCTAGGTGTCCTCTCATTTTCTGTTCCTAACCGATAGCGTCGTTACACTATGACGTTGTAACAACCACCCCATGTAGGGCCTCCAAAAGCCTTGTCGCTTCATTTATTACATAATTCATGTTGTATCTGACCCAAAGATGAGTTGCTGCTCTGTTGCTGTGGTCAAGACGACCACTATCCTGTCTATCTGGGGTTGTTTTTTTTTTTTTTCAGTTTTTGTTTTGTTTTAACAATCAAACAGACACTTTTAGTCAAGTTAGCGTCTTTTCTCGACGTCGGTCCAAGGCTGAATTTCTGTTTTCTTTCGCCGGTTTTTCTCGATTCAAGTGAGCTCCAATACAGGCAATTGACTTTAGCCTATTTTTAGTGAATATGAATTATTATTCAAGCGCTCCGCTTAACTTTCCAAAAAGTCACTTGATAGATTCGCTTACAGAAAAAGTGTACACATTTGATTGACGTGCCATTTGGGCATCTTCAGGCGTGTTAGAGGAGATGAATGACATAAAATGTAAATGTATTAAAACTGTTCAACCTGACAATTCCAAAAAAATCCAATCTTTTTGTTCGGTATATATGGATTGGATTTGAATTATTGAAAGGAAATCTCTATAAACTACAGGTCTATGTCTTGGTGTTAGTGTCGGCCCCAGTATTCTTGAGAAAAAGATTGTAAAGCTAACTATATAGATAGGACCGGAATTCGATTTCAATTGATATGAATATTTTCATAAAGGTATGAACCTAAACACTTAATCACACTTATATGGCCCAAAGAAAAGACTTGAAGTTCTTGTTCCGGTATGTGGCCCAAAGAATAAATTCAAAGTTCTCAAGTCTGTGTGATTCGTCTCACTTATTGATTTAAATGGTATATGATGAATGTGGATGTCTAGTGTACATGTGGCAATGATGAGAGAGACGATTAACTGAAACGAAAATGAAGCTACCATGAGAAAAAATCCCCAAAAGAAATACAAGTCCACATCCCGCTAAGAAATTGCCAAAAAAGTAAATGATTGCATTAAAGTGCATTAAAACGTTTAATTATAATAACAGATTCTAGAAACGAGCAAGAAATTCCAGAGAATGTAAATTAAGCTCAAGCTGCCCTAGGTGTGCAGCCCGATCTGCATCTACACTGTCTGCCTAACAGAAAATTGGTCCAGTTACAGCGGGAGTAGAAATGCTTTCATTAATTCTAATAATGATGACATAGTAAGCAATAATTGTGTAAATTTTGGCTTCAAATGAACTTTAATCAATTAAAGGAAAAATATTTGAAGTAAGTTCAGAAAGCCCAGAGAGTGTAAAGTCCCGCAGCAGCTCATAGGCTTAAGAAATGACAAGTATGCAGTATTCACGCACAAAATAGAGAGTTATGCCAAAATAAATGCAATATTGCTTAATTGGGTTCATATTTCTTGAATGATTAATCTCTTTGTACTAAATATGTGTATACCAACAACATAGGCAAAAATGGTAGTCAAAGGGAGATAATTCACACTACACCGCATAACAGTGGGCTAAATACTGCTCTGTAACAAGTTCCTTGTAATATAAACAATAATGACTACGAAACCATAGTACTTAACTGTCTCAAACATAAGCGCTCGTAGAAAGACATAAGAACAGTAGCAACTCTGTTTAAGCTGCACAACCGTGCAGCTGGAACAAGTCATACGGTTCCAAAATATTTCTTTATTGGGTTCATATTTCTTGAATGATTAATCTCATTGTACTAAATATGTGTATACCAACAACATAGGCAAAAATGGTAGTCAAAGGGAGATAATTCACACTACACCGCATAACAGTGGGCTAAATACTGCTCTGTAACAAGTTCCTTGTAATATAAACAATAATGACTACGAAACCATAGTACTTAACTGTCTCAAACATAAGCGCTCGTAGAAAGACATAAGAACAGTAGCAACTCTGTTTAAGCTGCACAACCGTGCAGCTGGAACAAGTCATACGGTTCCAAAATATTTCTTTATGCTAAGCATCTAAGCCAATGAGAAAACTTTCTCATGAATATATATTTAGCTCAATTTTATTGTAAAATATTCCCTTTTAAAAATAACAATATGAAAGCTTATGAGCATTGGACAATCTAAGTGAATTTAGCCCAAAAACATTCTAGAAACATGTCAAGCAACATTTGCATAAACAAAATGCACTTTAGTAGAGCACAGTGTTCTTAGCAAAGGCTATTTGTCATTTAAACACTGTTTATTTGTCCTTGTAAACAAATCCATAGAGAAAACGCGCGACCATTTATGGAAGCCATTGAAACGTGCCAATTACTGACCTTGAGAGATTCGAGAAATACTGCTTTAAACAAAAATGTCACACAATGATACATACATAAGCATTAATAATAAATATCCTAGAAAACAACTGCTTACCAAATTTGAGTAATTGTTCTTAGGAACGTAGTAAATCATATCAACTGTCCATAGCAAATGCTTCAGCATGGATGACAGCCACGCGGAATCTAGTAAAAGTGACGTAACATCCGCCCAAAGCGGTCGTACAAAAATTAAGCTACTAAAGTTTCCGCGCCAAAAGTGTTTCGCTCCTACACACCAGCCCCTTAATTGGGTGTAATGCAAATTATCACTCAATTACCTTTAATAACATATACAATAAACAAACAATGTCCCCTTTTGTTTGCAATTTTCAGTAATCTTAATCATGAGAGCAAAGATATTACATAATCATTATTTTTTGCAAATAATGGGTTTGAAATGAATTTACTCATTTTCTAACAACAAGCACAGTTTAAATACTGGCCTTACGAGGCTGCTTGTTGAAGTTTTCAGCTTAACCTGACGTACAAATCCTAACTTATCTGGCATGGTCTCTTGGACAATAGCCAATGGCCAAGAATTTCTTGGTGAATTACTATCTACTATCAATACTACATCTCCCACTTTGAGATTCCTGTTAACCATACACCATTTTTGTCGTTCTTGCAACAGTGGCAAGTGCTCACGTGTCCACCGTTGCCAGAACAAATTAGCTAAATATTGAACTTGTTTCCATCTACGTTTGCAATAATTGTCAGACTTGTGAAATAACCCAGGAGGTAAATTGGGTTTTCTTTTGAGCAAAAGCAAGTGGTTTGGAGTAAGTGTCTCCAAATCATTTCTATCATTGGAGGCCCTTGTAATAGGACGACTATTAAGAATTGCCTCAACTTCGCAAAACAATGTTAGAAGGTTATCGTCACTCAGAACCTGTTCTCTAACAGTAGAATTGATAGCTTTCCTAACGGACCGAATTAATCTTTCCCAAACGCCTCCATGATGCGAACCGGATGGAGGATTGAATTGCCAACTTATGCCCTTTTGTAGCATTTCTTCGTTGATTCGATTTAGATTCCAATCTTGAATACAACGTTTGAGCTCTCGCTCTGCTCCGACGAAATTCGTGCCATTATCGGATATCATTTTTGTGATTTGACCTCGACGCGCTATGAACCGACGCAGAACATTTATGAACGAGTTAGTATCAAGCGAAAATCCAACTTCAAGGTGGATAGCACGGCTCGTTAAGCAAGTGAATATAACCCCATACCTTTTTGCCCTACTGCGGTTTATTTTTACATCAAATGGGCCAAAATAATCGACCCCAACCTAAGTAAAGGGTGCTTCGTCCCAATCGACGCGATCTGAAGGCAAGTTTGCCATTTTCTGCTCAAGAACATTGGAATTGTATCGACGACAAATAGTGCACTTTGAAATCAATTTTCTTATCATAGAAGGAGCATTAATTAACCAGTACTTTTCTCTTAAAACAGACAGTATATGGTTTCTCCCTGCATGGCTCAGGTCATTGTGAATTTGCCTTATGATCAAGTTAGACACATGATTATTTTTTGGAAGTATAGTTGGATGCTTGGACTCTAATGGCAATTGTGAATTATGCAATCGACCACCTACGCATAGAAGACTGTCTACTAAAATCGGGTCTAATTTTCTAAGGTTGCTACTACGTTTGACCTGAGAATCACCTTTCCCAAGGGCACTTAATTCTTCAGAGAACTCTTGTATCTGTATATGAGCTAATATAGCCTTTTCTGCCCTAGCAAGATCCGAAACTGATAAGGCTGATTTGTTTATGAGTCTTGCTGACCGTCTAGACTGTAACCGCTTGCGCAATTCATCTGTTATCTTAAGTATCCAGGCTACGCTTTTCTTCAGTATGTGCCATGAAGAATGAAATAGTAGAATTCTATTAATTATTTCCACTCCATCACTCTGCTTCGAAAGTGTACTGTTCACTTTGGCCTTCTTTATTTCTGGATCAATATCAATGTTTCCAAAGGTATTTGTTGGAGGTACTGGCCAGTTATCCTTGGAGAATAAGAATTTGGGGGCATGTATCCAGTCTTTCAGCCATAGTTCCCTATTGACGGAGATTCCTCTGGAAGCTGTATCTGCGGGATTCAATTTGGTAGGTACGAAATGCCAATCTGTAGGTAGGGTACTTTCATGGATCACAGCTAGTCTATTAGCCACAAAGGTTTGAAATCTTGAAGTACTGTTGTTTATGTAACGCAATACCGACATACTATCGGTCCAAAATATTGTCTTGTCTACAGCTACATCAAGTTCGTACTTTAACATCTTGTCGGTGCGTACTGCAACGGTTGCTGCAGTCAACTCAAGTCTGGGAATTGTTACTTTTTTCAATGGTGCCACGTGAGATTTTCCAATAATAAAAGAACACCGAACTTCACTCGTTTCATTTTCTTGGCGTAAGTAGGAAACCACACCATATCCTTTCTCGCTTGCGTCTGAGAAATGATGAAGTTCTGTGGACTTAACTGTACCAAACCCATCTGGTGTGATACATCTAGCAACCTTAAAGTTTGATATAGAAGAAACTTCATTCAGCCATTGGTACCATTGGGAATCATACTTTTCTGGTATTTGATCGTCCCAGCCCAATTGTGATTGACACAACTCTTGAAGGATCACCTTTGCCTTTAGTATTAGCGGTGCCATGAAACCTAAAGGGTCATATATGCTGCTAACAACGGACAGAATTCCTCTTCGTGTATGAGGCTGCTCCTTGATTGCCACAGTAAATGAAAAGCTATCAGATGCAATACACCAATTAATACATAGAGTCCTTTCAATATGTTGACAGTTGTATTGAAAGTCCAGGTCTCTAATACTTTCGGCTCTATCAGTGGATGGGATTGAACTCATAACTTCTTTATTGTTGCTTACCCACTTTGAAATATGGAAACCCCCAGTATGTAGTAAATGTCCCAGCTCTTTAACCAAAGAAATTGCTTTAGGAACTGATTCCACGGATTTTAAACAGTCATCGACGTAGAAGTTTCTTAAAACTGTTTTGATAACGTCGTCATTGAATTGACCTTTCACAGCCGTTAATGCGGTCTGGCGTAATGCAAAGTTTGCACAACTCGGCGAAGAGGTAGAACCAAATAGGTGAACTGTCATCTGGTATTCTGTTGGTTCCCGGTCTGAATCACCATTTTCCCACCACAAGAACCGTTGAAAATTTCTATCTCTAGGGTTAACCTTTACTTGACAGAACATACTATAAATGTCTCCCATGATGGCAATCTGTTTCTGTCTAAACCTGAGTAATGTACCAATCAATGTATTAGTTAAATTTGGTCCTTGCAATAACTGGTCATTTAAAGATGTCCCTTGATACCTAGCAGCATAGTCAAAAACAACTCTGAGCTTGTTTTTCTTTGGGTGAAATACGCCGTGATGAGTTAGGTACCACACACGTCCATTTATAGGCAAGTCTTGTGAGGGGCATTTCACTGCGTAACCTTTTCCTATGATTTTCTTCATAAACTCGGTGTACTTTTCTTTAAAGGCAAGATCTTTACCGAATCGTCTGGCTAAAAACACTAAGCGCTGCTCTGCCTGTTTTCTGTTGTTTGGCAAAGATATGTGCGGTGATCTAAATGGCAAGTCTATATAGTAATGATTGTCTTTCAAAGTAATGGACTCTGACACTAATTGAAGGAAGTGATTATCTTCTCTCGAATTTTCTGGCATATCATCTATGGTCTTTTCATTGAAGTCATTATTGAAATAATCTCTAATCTGCTCACTAAGGGTTGAAGCTTTTATATAATTACAAGTATACTTTGCATTGTGATCTGCATTGACATCAAACGGCCCATTCATAACCCATCCGAACAACGTTTTCACAGCAAATGGTCCTTCTGTTCTACAAGGTATAACTTCCCAAGGTTCCAAGGCCTTTAGTACATTTATTCCAATTAAAAGGTCTACATCACTATTAACGGTCTGAAGTTTTACCTGGCTGAGATGCTGCCATTTCTTTAAGTTATAGTTAGTGGTATCATCACTGACTGTAACAGGAAGGGATGATTGAGTATAAAAAGGTGGTAACTCTAAAGTATTCTTGCCATCCAGAGAGCAAATCTCTAACCCACATATTTCATAAGTGTCCTGGATTGTATCTTGACCCATAGTTAATAAGTTAATTTTTTACCTTCTTCCCTGAAGATTCAAAAATGCTGTGGCCCTTTCTGTACAAAAAGAAGTGGTACTACCTGAATCCAGGAAAGCATATGTTTCTAAGTATTTATCACTAAGTTTTGATTTAAGTCTAACGGGAACTATTGGTAATGCATGATATCCTACTGACCCAGCCCCCATATGGGCAGCGTGTGACTTGGCCAATAATGTTGGCTCCGACTCATCTAATGAAGTACTTCTATCAACATGTAATATTGTTGGATGGCTATAGCTACAATTTTGACATTTCATCCTTTGTTTACAGTCGGTCTTCAGATGTCCTGGTCTTAAGCATCCATAACAAAGACCCTTAGACTTTAAAAAAGAATATCTCTCTTTCAAAGGGATTTTTGTTATGTCTGGACACAAATCTAAACAATGTTGACCTTGACAATAAGAACATGAATAACTAGCATTAGTATTTGTTACAAAGATTTTTCTTTAACTTGTTTTTATTTTCTTTATTTCCACCCAATGTATCTTTACCAAATATAGGATCGACAGCCTTCTTTGCTTCCTTACGCGCAAAATCAACAAGATGCTCAAATCTGACTACTTTGTTTTTAGAGCGCAAGTCATACGCAATGTTTCTCCATCTATCATGCAGATAAAATGGCAATTTTCTAACTAAAGATTTTAGATTTTCTGAATACTCTAAAACCTTAATAGCATCAATATTTTTTACGGCGAAAAAACATTCGCGAAGAAAGATTCCAAACTCGTCTAGCGCTTTAGCACTATCTTTGATTGATGGCCACTGTAGTGCTTTATTTACGTAAGCGCGCGCAATAACATCTGGATTGCCGTAACGCTCGTTAAATTCTTGAAATGTCGCCTTATAACCTTGTTTTGCGTCTAAGTTAGAGTACCCTTGAACAATTTTGTGAGGCTCGCCACTAGTATATTGTAAAAGAAAGGTTAGCCGTTCATCATATGAGTTAGTATTAGCACAAACCCTTGATTCAAACTGCCTTAAGAATCTATTGTAGTCCATAGGGCTACCATCAAACTTTTGGATATCTGCCTTAGGCTTATTTAGATCTCTTGATAAACTCGAGAGTTCCAAGTAAGGATTAGGCACATTCCCTGGTGTAATTGTATTCGAGACATTTGGAATGTTTACAGGATTAGGCGGATTCCTGCCCATATTAGGGGGATGCACATTTTGTGGGTTGTGAAATAAAGACTTTTCTGGAAATTTATAAGTTTTGTCAACAGTCACTTGTTTATTAGGTGATTGTTGGTATTGTTCAGTTGGCGTAGTATGGTTATCACCATCTTCTTGAAGTCGCTGTGGCTTGTCAAATTCTGCATTCAAACATCTTTCAATCTCCTCCAGAGCTTGTGACTTGGCTCTACTAATGTTCAACTAAGTTCTTAATTGTAGCTCCTCTTCCCTTTGATCTAGTTCCAATCGCTCCTGTTCTAGTTTCTGTTTCTCAGCTAATGAGGAAGCTTTAACTGTAAGTTCAGCCTGTCTCTGTGATACTTTTATTCTTTCTGAAGACACACGACTTAATGATGATTGTTGACTATGCAGAGATGCTTGATCGTCTCCAAGCGGAGGGGAATGCTGACCCAGGAATTGTTCAGCTCTTAATCTTGCATGAGTGAAGCGGGATAATTTGTTGAACCATTCCGAATCTGTTCGAAGAGTGTCTGGATCTAACAGTGATTGGTATTCTTCGTTGATGCTTAGAAGTTCTTCGTAGGAACCGAGCCAATTTCTGAATGAACCCTTTATAGTCCCTATTTCGCCATTATCAATAGCCTCATAAAGTCTATTTATGAGTGTTTCTAGGAATTTCAGACACTTTTCTCTGTCCCTGTGTCGTATATCAAGTTGGTATTGCCTCCCTTTCTCAGTCAACGACCTCTCTCGACTCATCTCAGCTTCAAATTTGTTAATAAAAGTATATGGCCCAAAGAAAAGACTTGAAGTTCTTGTTCCGGTATATGGCCCAAAGAATAAATTCAAATTTCTCAAGTCTGTGTGATGCGTCTCATTTATTGATTTAAATGGTATATGATGAATGTGGATGTCTAGCGTACATATGGCAATGATGAGAGAGACGATTAACTGAAACGAAAATGAAGTTACCATGAGAAAAAATCCCCAAAAGAAATACAAGTCCACATCCCGCTAAGAAATTGCCAAAAAAGTAAATGATTGCATTAAAGTGCATTAAAACGTTTAATTATAATAACAGATTCTAGAAACGAGCAAAAAATTCCAGAGAATGTAAATTAAGCTCAAGCTGCCCTAGGTGTGCAGCCCGATCTGCATCTACACTGTCTGCCTAACAGAAAATTGGTCCAGATACAGCGGGAGTAGAAATGCTTTCATTAATTCTAATAATGATGACATAGTAAGCAATAATTGTGTAAATTTTGGCTTCAAATGAACTTTTATGAATTAATGGAAAAATATTTGAAGTAAGTTCAGAAAGCCCAGAGAGTGTAAAGTCTCGCAGCAGCTCATAGGCTTAAGAAATGATAAGTATGCAGTACACACGCACAAAATAGAGAGTTATGCCAAAATAAATGCAATATTGCTTAATTGGGTTCATATTTCTTGAATGATTAATCTCAATGTACTAAATATGTGTATACCAACAACATAGACAAAAATGGTAGTCAAAGGGAGATAATTCACACTACACCGCATAACAGTGGGCTAAATACTGCTCTGTAACAAGTTCCTTGTTATATAAACAATAATGACTACGAAACCATAGTACTTAACTGTCTCAAACATAAGCGCTCGTAGAAAGACATAAGAACAGTAGCAACTCTGCTCAAGCTGCACAACCGTGCAGCTGGAACAAGTCATACGGTTCCAAAATATTTCTTTATGCTAAGCATCTAAGCCAATGAGAAAACTTTCTCATGAATATATATTTAGCTCAATTTTATTGTAAAATATTCCCTTTTAAAAATAACAATATGAAAGCTTATGAGCATTGGACAATCTAAGTGAATTTAGCCCAAAAACATTCTAGAAACATGTCAAGCAACATTTGCATAAACAAAATGCATTTTAGTAGAGCACAGTGTTCTTAGCAAAGGCTATTTGTCATTTAAACACTGTTTATTTGTCCTTGTAAACAAATCCATAGAGAAAACGCGCGACCATTTATGGAAGCCATTGAAACGTGCCAATTACTGACCTTGAGAGATTCGAGAAATACTGCTTTAAACAAAAATGTCACACAATGATACATACATAAGCATTGACAATAAATATCCTAGAAAACAACTGCTTACCAAATTTGAGTAATTGTTCTTAGGAACGTAGTAAATCATATCAAGTGTCTCTAGCAAATGCTTCAGCATGGATGACAGCCACGCGGAATCTAGTAAAAGTGACGTACCATCCGCCCAAAGCGTTCGTACAATAATTAAGCTACTAAAGTTTCATCGCCAAAAGTGTTTCGCTCCTACACACCAGCCCCTTAATTGGGTGTAATGCAAATTATCACTCAATTACCTCTAATAACATATACAATAAACAAACAATGTCCCATTTTGTTTGCAATTTTCAGTAATCTTAATCATGAGATCAAAGATATTACATATTCATTATTTTTTGCAAATAATGGGTATGAAATGAATTTACTCATTTTCTAACAACAAGCACAGTTTATCTACTGGCCTTACGAGGCTACTTGTTGAAGTTTTCAGCTTAACCTGACGTACAAATCCAAACTTATCTGGCATGGTCTCTTGGACAATAGCCAATGGCCAAGAATTTCTTGGTGAATTACTATCTACTATCAATACTACATCTCCCACTTTGAGATTCCTCTTAACCATACACAATTTTTGTCGTTCTTGCAACAGTGGCAAGTACTCACGTGTCCACCGTTGCCAGAACAAATTAGCTAAATATTGAACTTGTTTCCATCTACGTTTGCAATAATTGTCAGACTTGTGAAATAACCCAGGAGGTAAATTGGGTTTTCTTTTGAGCAAAAGCAAGTGGTTTGGAGTAAGTGTCTCCAAATCATTTCTATCATTGGAGGCCCATGTAATAGGACGACTATTAAGAATTGCCTCAACTTCGCAAAACAATGTTAGAAGGTTATCGTCACTTAGAAACTGTTCTCTAACAGTAGAATTGATAGCTTTCCTAACGGACCGAATTAATCTTACCCAAACGCCTCCATGATGCGAACCGGATGGAGGATTGAATTGCCAACTTATGCCCTTTTGTAGCATTTCTTCGTTAATTCGATTTAGATTCCAATCTTGAATACAACGTTTGAGCTCTCGCTCTGCTCCGACGAAATTCGTGCCATTATCGGATATCATTTTTGTGATTTGACCTCGACGCGCTATGAATCGACGCAGAACATTTTTGAACGAGTTAGTATCAAGCGAAAATCCAACTTCAAGGTGGATAGCACGGCTCGTTAAGCAAGTGAATATAACCCCATACCTTTTTGCCCTACTGCGGTTTATTTTTACATCAAAAGGGCCAAAATAATCGACCCCAACCTAAGAAAAGGGTGCTTCGTCCCAATCGACGCGATCTGAAGGCAAGTTTGCCATTTTCTGCTCAAGAACATTGGAATTGTATCGACGACAAATAGTGCACTTTGAAATCAATTTTCTAATCATAGAAGGAGCATTAATTAACCAGTACTTTTCTCTTAAAACAGACAGTATATGGTTTCTCCCTGCATGGCTCAGGTCATTGTGAATTTGCCTTATGATCAAGTTAGACACATGATTATTTTTTGGAAGTATAGTTGGATGCTTGGACTCTAATGGCAATTGTGAATTATGCAATCGACCACCTACGCATAGAAGACTGTCTACTAAAATCGGGTCTAATTTTCTAAGGTTGCTACTACGTTTGACCTGAGAATCACCTTTCCCAAGGGCACTTAATTCTTCAGAGAACTCTTGTTTCTGTATATGAGCTAATATAGCCTTTTCTGCCCTAGCCGATACTGATAAGGCTGATTTGTTTATGAGTCTTGCTGACCGTCTAGACTGACACCGCTTGCGCAATTCATCTTTTATCTTAAGTATCCAGGCTACGCTTTTCTTCAGTAAGTGCCATGAAGAAAGAAATAGTAGAATTCTATTAATTATTTCCACTCCATCACTCTGCTTCGAAAGTGTACTGTTCACTTTGGCCTTCTTTATTTCTGGATCAATATCAATGTTTCCAAAGGTATTTGTTGGAGGTACTGGCCAGTTATCCTTGGAGAATAAGAATTTGGGGGCATGTATCCAGTCTTTCAGCCATAATTCCCTATTGACGGTGATTCCTCTGGAAGCTGTATCTGCGGGATTCAATTTGGTAGGTACGAAATGCCAATCTGTAGGTAGGGTACTTTCATGGATCACAGCTAGTCTATTAGCCACAAAGGTTCGAAATCTTGAAGTACTGCTGTTTATGTAACGCAATACCGACATACTATCGGTCCAAAATATTGTCTTGTCTACAGCTACATCAAGTTCGTCCTTTAACATCTTGTCGGTGCGTACTGCAACGGTTGCTGCAGTCAACTCAAGTCTGGGAATTGTTACTTTTTTCAAAGGTGCCACGCGAGATTTTCCAATAATATAAGAACACTGAACTTCACCCGTTTCATTTTCTTGGCGTAAGTAGGAAACCACACCATATCCTTTCTCTCTTGCGTCTGAGAAATGATGAAGTTCTGTGGACTTAACTGTACCAAATCCATCTGGTGTGATACATCTAGCAACCTTAAAGTTTGATATAGAAGAAACTTCATTCAGCCATTGGTAACATTGGGAATCATACTTTTCTGGTATTTCATCGTCCTAGCCCAATTGTGATTGACACAACTCTTGAAGGATCATCTTTGCCTTTAGTATTAGCGGTGCCATGAAACCTAAAGGGTCATATATGCTGCTAACAACGGACAGAATTCCTCTTCGTGTATGAGGCTGCTCCTTGATTGCCACAGTAAATGAAAAGCTATCAGATTAATACCTAGAGTCCTTTCAATATGTTGACAGTTGTATTGCAAGTCCAGGTCTCTAATACTTTCGGCTCTATCAGTGGATGGGATTGAACTCATAACTTCTTTATTGTTGCTTACCCACTTTGAAATATGGAAACCCCCAGTATGTAGTAAATGTCCCAGCTCTTTAACCAAAGAAATTGCTTTAGGAACTGATTCCACGGATTTTAAACAGTCATCGACGTAGAAGTTTCTTAAAACTGTTTTGATAACGTCGTCATTGAATTGACCTTTCACAGCCGTTAATGCGGTCTGGCGTAATGCAAACATTGCACAACTCGGCGAAGAGGTAGAACCAAATAGGTGAACTGTCATCTGGTATTCTGTTGGTTCCCGGTCTGAATCACCATTTTCCCACCACAAGAACCGTTGAAAATTTCTATCTCTAGGGTTAACCTTTACTTGACAGAACATACTATCAATGTCTCCCATGATGGCAATCTGTTTCTGTCTAAACCTGAGTAATGTACCAATCAATGTATTAGTTAAATTTGGTCCTTGCAATAACTGGACATTTAAAGATGTCCCTTGATACCTAGCAGCACAGTCAAAAACAACTCTGAGCTTGTTTTTCTTTTGGTGAAATACGCCGTGATGAGGTAGGTACCACACACGTCCATTTATAGGCAAGTCTTGTGAGGGGCATTTCACTGCGTAACCTTTTCCTATGATTTTCTTCATAAACTCGGTGTACTTTTCTTTAATGGCAAGATCTTTACCGAATCGTCTGGCTAAAAACACTAAGCGCTGCTCTGCCTGTTTTCTGTTGTTTGGCAAAGATATGTGCGGTGATCTAAATGGCAAGTCTATATAGTAATGATTGTCTTTCAAAGAAATAGACTCTGACACTAATTGAAGGAAGTGATTATCTTCTCTCGAATTTTCTGGCATATCATCTATGGTCTTTTCATTGAAGTCATTATTGAAATAATCTCTAATCTGCTCACTAAGGGTTGAAGCTTTTATATAAGTATACTTTGCATTGTGATCTGCATTGACATCAAACGGCCCATTCATAACCCATCCGAACAACGTTTTCACAGCAAATGGTCCTTCTGTTCTACAAGGTATAACTTCCCAAGGTTCCAAGGCCTTTAGTACATTTATTCCAATTAAAAGGTCTACATCACTAATATGAAAAAGGCAAAGCCTCAGAACGATCGCAGTTTCTAATTATTGACAGTTAAAACTTCCAAAATGTATGCGAACTCCATCATGTCATATCATTTGGAATGGAAATTGTTGCTATCTTAAGTACAATAAGAAATACACTGTATTTATTATTAAACTTTCTATTACTTCGAATTTACTAGTGTATTTCTTTTATAGCCAAAATTTGTTCTGAGTTTTACAAAATTGCAAAGGATTAGGCAATTGGTACCCAAATT
Source organism: Fragum fragum (assembly GCA_946902895.1). Lineage (NCBI taxonomy): Eukaryota > Metazoa > Mollusca > Bivalvia > Cardiida > Cardiidae > Fragum > Fragum fragum. The sequence continues at coordinate 13,103,522 of OX336379.1, read as the reverse complement.
TGACTGAGGAACCAAGAGATCATATGAAATGGTGTTTTTGTTGCTTTGTTTTCTCAGTCATTGATATGTACGTGTATTTAAAATCAAAGTACTGAAAAGTACTGTAAGATAGCAAAGTATTGTTTTGTTCAGTTATCTTCTTTGCCAAACGTTATCATGATAAAGAAACGAGGTAAAAGTAACCAAGGACCTAATCTTCAATCATAGGATGTCATGGGTGCGATCCCCAACGGCGGCACATGTCCTTCGGGCATTTGTCTCTCACCAAAAGTGGACAATCTTAAAACTAAGTGGGATAGCAGCTGGAGGCTGAGATAGAATGTAATGGTAGTACTGGTGAGAGAAATACCAGGAATCCGTTGTTAGGTCTCCAGCCGCTGACTGAAATACTGTTAAAAGTTGCGTTAAACCTCATTCAATCAATCAATTTAACAGTGTTCTAGTTATATCTTGGCGGCTGGAGCGGTTACAGACTGCATTATGACGGCGGTCCGGGATTTTATGACAATAAATATTCTGACCAAATATCAAGACATTAAAATTTTGAGTTTTGAGGCCTCTAGAGTGAACACAAGGTATTTTCTAAGATTTGACCTAATGTATTGCCCCAAGGGACCAAAACTTGACCGGGAATTTATGGAGACAAATATTCTGACAAAAATCACATTTGACCCAAAAAATTGGCCTCTAGAGTACACATAGGTTGTTTACAGACTAAACATGTTGCACACTGGACAAGGCATGATCACAAAAGCTCACCTAGAGCATGTTGTGTTCAGTTGAGTTAAAACTGTTCGGTTTGCAAAAGGCAAATCGATGATATACATATTATGAAAATTGCATCTAAATCCATCATCATGTCAGGATAAGTAAAATCGATTGATTGATTGCATGAAGTTTAACACCAATTAACCCATTACCAAATGGCAAAATTTTAGACAAGTCCAAGTTCAAAGGAGTTGCAGACAACAATTTGAAGCTAATAGAATTTTAGAATGATCAACTTTCTGGACAGAAAACATTGTTTTAAATGAAGAAATTGCTTGTTACATACAATTTCTTCGTTTCATACAATGTTTTCTCAATTGTTTTTCGGGGGGGGGGAGGGTTCAAAAGGCTTCGCTGTGTGGAAATGGGTCAAACAATATTTCAGTTATATCACGGTCACTGGTGCATTATGAGCATAGGGTGTTATCATCTGAGTTAACTGGATTCAGCAGGACAAGTAGAAGAAGTTAACAAGCTTGTTTTCTGTGATCCGGTAAAAAATGTATAACCCAATAATTTTGATGACACATATTTTGTGAAATTTTGCCCCCAAAACGATCTTAAAGAATTTAAGTTAAAAAAATAAACATACATACAGATGGGCAGACACAATTTTGGCCAAGATAAGCCTCACTCTGCCTACAGCAGGGTATGTAAATGAATAAATTGAATAGTTTTAACCCTTGTCATGCTGAATCCGGAATAATTCTGTTTTGGCAGGAGGTGTAGACCAAGAACAACTTACACATAAGTTTTTATGAGATTGATTTCTAAAAGAAATATTGGTTTTTGAACTAGTTCTATCAGTGCTTTCAGCCCTTTGGTTTTACAGCAATGCAGTAAGATTATTTACACAGCATGACAAAGCATTTAAAAAAGAATTTCCCCATTAACCCATTTCAATCATCGTGCCAAATATGAGCAATGAATCTTAAATAGGCTGGAAGTAATTGCAAATGTTAAGGTTTTTAAGCAAGTTTTTGAAGTTGTTTGACCTTGACAAATGACCTTGACGTTGTTGAATGACCTAGACCTTGGCATCTGCGGATTCATCAATCAGAGTAAAACTAGAAAATATGCAATCCTGGTGCAAAATCATGGCAACTAAGACATTAATCAAACACTTTTCTTCAGTCAATATTACCCACCAAATATATCATCCTGCTGACAATCATTTTTCATTGCAATTAGGCCAGTGGCAGTCACTTTTGTTCATTATCTTGATTTCCAAATGATTTATTTCATTCAATAAGGTATCTGGGGTTTTTTTTTGTTGTTTTAACTCAAAATCATGTAGGACCACCAGACAATTTGTCCCTTTATGCACCAGCTATTTATAACGTCTGGGGAGGGAATCGAACCCCCATACATGATTTTGAATAAGGAGACACATTTTATATGGTCCTGATTGATTGAATATCTAGCAACATCAGTTTAATCCCTTTTGAACCAACCAAAAGTAATTGATTAATGTCAATTTAAACAATCTTCTATTTATAATATGAAATTCAAAATTTCTGAATTTTAACCCTTGTCATTCTGAACCCGGAATATTCTGGTTTAGGCAGGAGCTGTAGAGAAAGATTAGCCTGCAAGTAAGTGCAGTCTGATCTTAGTCTACACCTCCTGCTTGTACTTTCCCTGCCAGAGTTGTTTATGAAGTTGATTTCTAAAAGAAATATTGAATTTTGAACAACAAGTTCTATCAGTGCTTTCATCCCTTTGATTTTACAGTAAGGTAATGTATCCAGCATGATAAGGGTTAACATGTTGATGACAACTCAAAACCATTGCATGACATCATTGATAGTTGGGTGACCCATCCTTTAGGAAAATGGTAAATAGATATAGATTAACAATTACTAGATCTGTATGGAGAGTACTCCAGTCACAGGACATCCACATTCAACAGCAAGATCTAAATAGATATTCACTTGTTAAAGGGTCAAGTTACAAAAATGACAAAGAGGCATGAGAGGACATCAGGGGAAAAGACTAGCAGGGGACCAGTCGCCCATGCCCCGTAGATTTTGGGCTGGGCCCCTAAACCTTTTGATATACCTCTAATATTAAATATTGAATTTTGGCAGGCTGGGCCACTAGGTTGGAATTGATAGTCTTTTTCCCTGGACATGATAAGCAGCTTTTTAAGTCAATTTTGGTAGGATTTTAATCTTCCCCCCAGGGACTCAAGTGTTTGTAACTTTGCATTATAAGGGTCATTGCATAACTCATTAACAGTGTCTGATCTAGGATTTTAAAAACATGGGGGAAATTCCCCCATTAGTTTTGAAAAAATGGGGGATCTGTAATTACTATGGGGGACTTCAGGTTAGCTTAACCAAACAACAAAACTGGTCCGTACTGAAAGAAGTAAAGACTTGTGTTCAAAGTTCAGTTTATTCTAATAATAATTATGTTAAGTAAGAATCATAGTGAGAAAGAAAACAATGCTTATTAAAAGCAATCTTTACTTTTTATCACAATGTTTCCTTCAATTTTAATTCAGGGTTTGTCGAAGAGAATGCAGACGATTCGACCATTACTATGACAACAAACGTAAAATTTGAATTTTCCTGTTAACTAAAACGATTTTCAAATTTTCTTTGTAAGTAATTCAATTCGAAAAAACTACATTTATTTTTTCAAAAGTGAATATTTTTTTATTGACAATGTTTTCCTGGCACAAAAGAAATATAAATGAGTGTAATCAAATGTTCGTTTAATAAGATTCGTAAAATCATCGGTCGACTTCGACTGCTACTAATAGGAATACGATAGTAGGAATAACTATAGTTACAAACGCACGGTCTTAGCGTTGTCTGCGCATGTCATATTCTCCGAAGATTGACCTGTCTTCGGGACCGTATCACTTATCCAGATTGGGATAAATATTACTACGTCGTACGCATAACTCCATATTATATCGCCCAAAAGTAACAAGTGGATACTTGCAATAAAAACTACAATTGTGGAGAAATCAAACTTAACTGTCGCCCCAAATTAATAAGAAAAATAATTATCTTAAATTGCGAAAGCATTCATGAATTACCTTTGCCCCAATAAGAGGAATCAAGAATTCGAAGCCTGCATTTCAAGGGCGCTGACATTTTGAATGAAGTTCGACGGAATCGGCCGAGTTGACACGATTGACACTACCCAGAATGCTCAAATCAGATAGGTCAGTACTTGAAAAATGCTACCTATCGGAAGATAACGACGGTCTTAGTTGCGATCGAAGTCGACCATAGTAAACAATAAGGGAAGTCACTCTTATGATAACCGCCCGAAGAAAAAGGTAAACAGTTGGACGCGACTTACTGTCAAGGGCTAGATTTATTGATATGTCTTTTTGATTTTCATATGCGACCATCCCGCGCTTGATAAAAAACATGCGTATTCTTTCAAAAATGCCGGGGATTCCTGCAATCGCGCGTCCTAGATCAGACACTGCATTAATGTACAATTCTGATTTTTGAAGCTGTGAAGTATCAAAGTTTTTAGTGGTAAAAAGAGAAATTGCTGACGTGGTAATGTGTCTGAAGAGGTTGCAGACAAAATTCAAAGCTTCTAAAATTTACAAAAAAAGTGCAAGATAATGTAGAAAACATTATGATAAAAGTTCAAAGAAATTGCTTATTACAAACAATTCCTTCTTTTCTCACACTGTTTTAAATGTTCATTTTCTACATAGCATGTGTGAGATCGTGTGGTAATGGCTAAAAACATTGTTTGATGGACTGAATGACTTTAACTCGAACTATATTTCAGTCATATTGTTACAGCTGGAGCACCTTACCAAGGATTCTTGGTACACCAGTAATATCACTTTATCCTTTCTAAGCCTCCAGCTGCTCATCCAACTAAGGTTTACCATAATCCACCTATTGGTGGTAGATTAATATTAGAGAGGATAATTTTTGTAGTCAGGAATCAAGCCTGTGACCCCATGGTTAGGAGTCCTACACCCTACCAACTGTGGTACGGCACAGCCTGAATCTGAAACATTCAATCGAAAACCAATTGAAAACCAATTGCTTGTGGCACAGCCTGAATCTGAAAAATTCAATTCAAAGCCCTGAGGTTAAATGTTGAAAACAAATTGACCGCTATGGCCATAAAACCTTCCTGAAGTTGAGGGTGAGTCTAAGAGGATTCATTGGACTTACATCAGAAAAGTTTGAGAGCCCTGGCAAATTTGTTATTTTCAGGCTTACAAAACCTGTGTCCTTAACTTCTAATCCCTGCCATCAATGTCCCACTTCGATTTTTGATTGGGATTTTGTACCCTCTGCTTTGCACAAATGGGGGTTAAAAGACAAAAAAATGGGATAAAAATTAAAACCCTAGTCACCAATTAAGCTTTAACCCATTACCAGATGGCAAAATTCTCGACTGACCTAAATTGAAAGAAGTTGCAGATGCAGGGAAAAAGACTATTAATTTCAACCTACGGGCCCAGTCTGCAAAATTCAATCAATATTTAATATTAGAGGTATAGGCATCTTCTCAAAAGGTCTAGGGGCCCAGCCCAAAATCTAGGGGCCATGGGCGACTGGGCCCCTGCTAGTCTTTTTCCCTGAGATGACAATCTAAAGTTAATGAAATTTTGGATTTTTCAACTTTCTTGATAGAAAACATAGTGGAAAATGAAGGAATTGCTTGTTATAAGCAATTTCTTCATTTTCAACAATGTTTTCCAAAGCTTTTTTCCTTGGGGGCCTCTAAAAGCGTCACTGAGTGGAAATGGGTTAAAACGATTGATAATAAAGAAATTATCCATCTCTTTCATGAACAATGACACAACAATTTATTCATTCACAGTAATGGACCTTCACAAAAAAGCTAGCAGTCTGAATAGGTTTCAAATATTAGCAACCATATAAACAAATTTACCTGTTACCAGACCACAAAAGTTGGACAGTTTCAAATTAAACCCTTTCCTGTTTTTAAAATCTCGGACTGGTTAAAATGAAAGAAGTTGCAGATGGCATTGAAAATTGGATGCAATTTGAAATGAAAACATCCAATGAGGTAGAAAATATTGTGTGAAAAAGAGAATTTGCTTGTGGGAAAAGGGTTCAAGAAGCTGCTGACACTGACAGTAATATTTGGTCAATAAAATCTCTAAATTCCTGATCTTTTTGGGAAGAAAACATTTATTATGATGAAGGAAATTGCTTGAAACAAGCCTTTTCTTTATTATTTCATTATGACTTACAAAGTCTTTTTTGTGCAAGGGGTGTGTGTGTACAAAAGCAGCATTGTGTGGGATTGATTATGGGTTAACTCATTACTAGATAATGATCCTGTCCGACGCGCTGAAGAAGTACAATCATGGATAACTTTCCTGGCAAAGAAGAAATTGATTATGAAAAGCAACTTCTCTTTATCTCAATTATATTTCTATCTTGACTTCTGAAAGTCATAAGCGCCAAAGCCAATGTTGGTTAAAAGTCAGGTCTGAAACTGATAATGGCTGAGAAAGGGCTTACCGTAAACTCATTCCCAAGTCCAGTGGAGGTCACCCCACCCACCCGTAAAGCCTGCCCTATGTCAATTGCGGTTATGGAACAAGTACAAACTAATGCAGTGTTTATTCAATCGTTATTAACGGTCTGAAGTTTTACCTGGCTGAGATGCGGCCATTTCTTTAAGTTATAGTTAGTGGTAACATCACTGACTGTAACAGGAAGGGATGACTGAGTATAAATAGGTGGTAACTCTAGAGTATTCTTGCCATCCAGAGAGCAAATCTCTAACCCACATATTTCATAAGTGTCCTGAATTGTATCTTGACCCATAGTTAATAAGTTAATTTTTGACCTTCTTCCCTGAAGATTCAAAAATGCTGTGGCCCTTTCTGTACAAAAAGAAGTGGTACTACCTGAATCCAGGAATGCATATGTTTCTAAGTATTTATCACTAAGTTTTGATTTAAGTCTAACGGGAACTATTGGTAATGCATGATGTCCTACTGACCCAGCCCCCATATGGGCAGCGTATGACTTGGCCAATAATTTTGGCTCCGACTCATCTAATGAAGTACGTCTATCAACATGTAATATTGTTGGATGGCTATAGCTACAATTTTGACATTTCATTCTTTGTTTACAGTCGGTCTTCAGATGTCCTGGTCTTAAGCATCCATAACAAAGACCCTTAGACTTTAAAAAAGAATATCTCTCTTTCAAAGGGATTTTTGTTATGTCTGGACACAAATCTGAACAATGTTGACCTTGACAATAAGAACATGAATAACTAGCATTAGTATTTGTTACAAAGATTTTCTTTAACTTGTTTTTATTTTCTTTATTTCCTCCCAATGTATCTTTACCAAATATAGGATCGACAGCCTTCTTTGCTTCCTTTCGCACAAAATCGACAAGATGCTCAAATCTGACTACTTTGTTTTTAGAGCGCAAGTCATACGCAACGTTTCTCCATCTATCATGCAGATAAAATGGCAATTTTCTAACTAAAGATTTTAGATTTTCTGAATACTCTAAAACCTTAATAGCATCAATTTTTTTTACGGCGAAATAACATTCGCGAAGAAAGATTCCAAACTCGTCTAGTGCTTTAGCACTATCTTTGATTGATGGCCACTGTAGTGCTTTATTTACGTAAGCGCGCGCAATAACATCTGGATTGCCGTAACGCTCGTTAAATTCTTGAAATGTAGCCTTACAACCTTGTTTTGCGTCTAAGTTAGAGTACCCTTGAACAATTTTGTGAGGCTCGCCACTAGTATATTGTAAAAGAAAGGTTAGCCGTTCATCATATGAGTTAGTATTAGCACAAACCCTTGTTTCAAACTGCCTTAAGAATCTATTGTTGTCAATAGGGCTACCATCAAACTTTTGGATATCTGCCTTAGGCCTATTTAGATCTCTTGATAAACTCGAGAGGTTCAAGTAAGGATTAGGCACATTCCCTGGTGTAATTGTATTCGAGACATTTGGAATGTTTACAGGATTAGGCGGATTCCTGCCCATATAAGGGGGATGCACATTTTGTGGGTTGTGAAATAAAGACTTTTCTGGAAATTTATAAGTTTTGTCAACAGTCACTTGTTTATTAGGTGATTGTTGGTATTGTTCAGTTGGCGTAGTATGGTGATCATCATCTTCTTGAAGTCGCTGTGGCTTGTCAAATTCTGCATTCAAACATCTTTCAATCTCCTCCAGAGCTTGTGACTTGGCTCTACTAATGTTCAACTCAGTTCTTAATTGTAGCTCCTCTTCCCTTTGATCTAGTTCCAATCGCTCCTGTTCTAGTTTCTGTTTCTCAGCTAATGAGGAAGCTTTAGCTGTAAGTTCAGCCTGTCTCTGTGATACATTTAATCTTTCTGAAGACACACGACTTATTGATGATTGTTGACTATGCAGAGATGCTTGATCGTCTCCAAGCGGAGGGGCATGCTGGCCCAGGAATTGTTCAGCTCTTAATCTTGCATGAGTGAAGCGGGATAATTTACTGTTGAACCATTCCGAATCTGTTCGAAGAGTGTCTGGATCTAACAGTGATTGGTATTCTTCGTTGATGCTTAGAAGTTCTTCGTAGGAACCGAGCCAATTTCTGAATGAACCCTTTATAGTCCCTATTTCGCCATTATCAATAGCCTCATAAAGTCTATTTATGAGTGTTTCTAGGAATTTCAGACACTTTTCTCTGTCCCTGTGTCATATATCAAGTTGGTATTGCCTCCCTTTCTCTGTCAACGACCTTTCTCTACTCATCTCAGCTTCAAATTTGTTAATAAAAGTATATGGCCCAAAGAAAAGACTTGAAGTTCTTGTTCCGGTATATCGCCCAAAGAATAAATTCAAAGTTCTCAAGTCTGTGTGATGCGTCTCATTTATTGATTTAAATGGTATATGATGAATGTGGATGTCTAGCGTACATATGGCAATGATGAGAGAGACGATTAACTGAAACGAAAATGAAGTTACCATGAGAAAAAATCCCCAAAAGAAATACAAGGCCACATCCCGCTAAGAAATTGCCAAAAAAGTAAATGATTGCACTTAAGTGCATTAAAACGTTTAACTATAATAACAGATTCTAGAAACGAGCAAGAAATTCCAGAGAATGTAAATTAAGCTCAAGCAGCCCGATCTGCATCTACACTGTCTGCCTAACAGAAAATTGGTCCGGATACAGCGGGAGCAGAAATGCTTTCATTAATTCTAATAATGATGACATAGTAAGCAATAATTGTGTAAATTTTGGCTTCAAATGAACTTTTATGAATTAATGGAAAAATATTTGAAGTAAGTTCAGAAAGCCCAGAGAGTGTAAAGTCTCGCAGCAGCTCATAGGCTTAAGAAATGATAAGTATGCAGTACACACGCACAAAATAGAGAGTTATGCCAAAATAAATGCAATATTGCTTAATTGGGTTCAAATTTCTTGAATGATTAATCTCAATGTACTAAATATGTGTATACCAACAACATAGACAAAAATGGTAGTCAAAGGGAGATAATTCACACTACACCGCATGATAGTGGGCTAAATACTGCTCTGTAACAAGTTCCTTGTAATATAAACAATAATGACTACGAAACCATAGTACTTAACTGTCTCAAACATAAGCGCTCGTAGAAAGACATAAGAACAGTAGCAACTCTGCTCAAGCTGCACAACCGTGCAGCTGGAACAAGTCATACGGTTCCAAAATATTTCTTTATGCTAAAGCATCTAAGCCAATGAGAAAACTTTCTCATGAATATATATTTAGCTCAATTTTATTGTAGAATATTCCCTTTTAAAAATAACAATATGAAAGCTTATGAGCATTGGACAATCTAAGTGAATTTAGCCCAAAAACATTCTAGAAACATGTCAAGCAACATTTGCATAAACAAAATGCACTTTAGTAGAGCACAGTGTTCTTAGCAAAGGCTATTTGTCATTTAAACACTGTTTATTTGTCCTTGTAAACAAACCCATAGAGAAAACGCGCGACCATTTATGGAAGCCATTGAAACGTGCCAATTACTGACCTTGAGAGATTCGAGAAATACTGCTTTAAACAAAAATGTCACACAATGATACATACATAAGCATTGACAATAAATATCCTAGAAAACAACTGCTTACCAAATTTGAGTAATTGTTCTTAGGAACGTAGTAAATCATATCAAGTGTCTCTAGCAAATGCTTCAGCATGGATGACAGCCACGCGGAATCTAGTAAAAGTGACGTAACATCCGCCCAAAGCGTTCGTACAAAAATTAAGCTACTAAAGTTTCCGCGCCAAAAGTGTTTCGCTCCTACAACACTAACGTTTTTTGTGATTAACTTTTCAGATTAATACCTCAATAAACAAAAATATTATCTTCATGTGTTCTTCTTTTTACTTTATTTATCTTTTCCAAATCCAACTAAACAATTTTATCTTACACGGTCTTCTATTAGACATGTGCGAAGGAAGTATGAAATCGGAGACGGACACCGAATACGGATTAAACTCGGGGGCTGTATAAAAACAACGAAAGAAGATCCAAACAGATGCCATTAATTGTTAGTTTAAATATTTAATTCAACTGTTTTAGAAGAACTTAGTCCAGTTATTGGTTACTGGGGTTGGTGTTGATGCTGGCACGACAAATTCTTATTTTACTAGTTCCTCCTTTCTCGAGGTGTTTACTTGAAAAAATATTCATACTTTTAAAATGGTAAAGGTAAAATTTGATATATCTTATATCTCCTTTCTGCCCGGTCAATACTTCATACACCTTCGCAACGTGGCCTGTTTATGTGTGGAATGTATTGAATGTATGAATGGACTCTTTCATTAAGAAATGAACATCACAATGGGGTCAAATGGCTTAAGACGTTTTTAAGCCTTTCGTAGGTTTACATGTCATTTATGTTCATAGGGATTATTGTATAGAAAACAAAACAAAAACAAAACCTCTTGTTTCGGCAAAGATTTTTGTCCACTATCCGGTGTACCTAGATACAGAGCTTTAATCTTTACTACGAAGCAACTCACATCCAGCAATCAAAATTACATGTATATTCTGTTTTGCAAATCAATGTCTTGATTCATGTTTATTTCGTCGAATTGGTTCTCTTGGTGGTTATAGTTTTTTAAGAGTGAACTTGAATAAGACGAGAAATTCAATAGCATGCGAGACAACGTCATAGAGGACAAAAGGTTACGATGCCAGTCCTAAAATCCTGAGTGAATCCAAAGGTCCCAGAGTACGATGGTGAGAACGCGAGAGTATTACGATGAATGCCCAAGAAACTGATGATATGAACGCAAAAATACGATTTCTATAACGCGGGAGAACCTTGTTAACAAAGCAGGAGTATTATGTCGGGACGCGTGAGTATGATGTTGAGACTGCGAAAGTATTAGAACGCAAATGTATGAGACCGGGAACGCGAGAGTATGATGAGAACACGAACATATGATGATGAGAACGCGAGGGTATGATGATGAAAACACGAGAGTATGATGATAAGAAAGCGAGTGTATGATGAGAACACAAGGGTATGATGTCGAGAACGCGAGCGTATTACGATGAAGACGTGGGAGTATGATGTTGAAAATTGGAGAATATGATAATGAGAACGCAATGGTTTAATGATGAGAGCACGATGGTATGATGCCGAGAACGCGAGATTATGATGATGAGAACGCGTAGTAAGATGATGGAAAAGCGAGTGTATCATGGTGAGAACGCGATAGTATGATGATTGGAACGCGAGAGTATGATGATAAAAAAGCGAGCGTATGAAGATGAGAATACGAGAGTTTTATGATGAGGTCGCGAGAGAATGATTTTGAAAATGCGATGGTATGATAAAGAGATTGCGATAGTTTGATGATTGGAACACAAGGGTATGATGCCGAGACCACCAGAGTGTGAAGATGAGAATGCGAGAGTATGATGATGAGAAAGCGAGAGTATGATGATGAGAATGTGAGAGTTTGTTGGTGAGAACGCGAGAGTATGATGATGACAACGCTTTAGTTTGATGGTGAGGTCGAGAGATTATGATGTCGAGGACGTTAGAGTCCGATATAGAATTGCATGCATGTTTAATCGAATATGTATTGTCTAATTTCATGTTATATACATAAAGAATTTTGAATTGGTGTTTTTGTCTCATTCAAGAAATAGATTTTCCGAAAGAATGTCATACCGAAGGAATAATTTCGTATCCTTTGGATTTACGACATTCGTATTTGATATTTAGTGGATAATTATTGATCCGGAATTCTATGATATTTACACATGGTTGTAAACGAATCAAAACGCAGCCCTCGGTTTACTGTATGATTGTAAAAGCAGCGACGAATACCCGTTTATTCGCCTACATAATTATTTTTGCTTTACCTTTTCCATGCATCACAATAATTATGGTAATAGTAATGAATAGCGCATATTATAGTATAGTTGTCTGCACGAATACCGGTACCGTTGTCTGTCTATAAAATCTTGCCCTTTGGTAAAATATACTGCTGAAAATTTGCTAAGGATCACCTTTTCATTCAATAATATAATGCTAAAATATCATTAAAAATATTTTTAAAGAAAATATAGAATGATATTCGGATTTGATGATGCTGTAGCAAAAATATCGATTCGGCATGTATACTTCGCACAAGAATCTCGTGAAAAGACATACCCCTAAAACGTTGTTAATTTTAGCTTGTTTCTTCACGTGCATTGGTACATTTAGTGAACTTTTACAAATTTTAGATTGATTTCCAGTTCAATATGGCAGATAGACTTTTAAGACGCCGTCTTAGTCAACATGAGATGAATAGGGGCATTGGGATGCTTCATTCTGGGTTATCCCTAGGCATGCTGCCAGGGTGTAATTTCCAAAATGTGGAATCAATTTATCCCGACCGGAAATATTCGGTAATTGCATGCTGGGAGCGAGACGGTCATCAAATGAGGTTCAAGACCGGTTTCCGGTGATTCAGGCACGGCGTCACCGATTCGACAAGGCAGCAACGTTACGTAGAGACTTCCCGAACGTTATCGTTGTGAGCGTAGGGACCCAAACCACTAGAAATCATGCATGATGCTGGCCTGCAATCCACCTGCATTCCGGGTTACGTTGACCCAATTTCACTTGCAAATGCGTTAATTATGGGCACGGAAACATGTCACTTGACTCACTTGGCTCCAGTCTTGTTCACAGACGAGTTCAGGTTTTGTGTTACCGATAGACGTATGGTATGGAGAATGCCAAATGAGCATTTCGCTCAAGTTTGTGTGGCAGAACATAATCGGTTTGATTGTGACTCTGTCATGTTTTGGGTGGGAATAAGTACTTAGAGAAAACCGGACCTCCACGTCATTGACAACAGCACGTTGACAGCTCTCAGGTACGTAAACGAGATCTTGGGTGTTTACGTTCGCCCATATGCAGATGCTGTGGTGCAAATTTCATTTTGATGGACTACAGTGCTCGTGCACAAAGAGCCCGCATCACCAACCAATATCTCGAAAGGGCCACAATCGTTTGTAAGGAATGACTAGCTAGATCCTCGGACCTACATCAGTAGAGCATGCTTGGGATATATTACAGACAGCTGTTTCATCACGCCCCGTGCAACCAGCATCTACACAGGAGCTCAGACAGCTCTTCTTGAAGAATCGGATCTAATCCTACAAAATAAGATAAGGAGTATATCATCAGTATTCCAATGTTGTCAGGCAGTATTTGAAGGAAGGGGGCATCACACTGGCCATTAAAGTGCATCAAACTTCTTAATGTTTGGAATTACTTCATTTCTTCATTTTTATGGTAGCTCTGATAATGCTAATCCTTTACCATTACGTCCTTCTTGTAAGCCTTACTCTCACAATAACACCGAAACGTTCGATCTTTAACTAAATCTCAACACCTAAAACACAAAAATACTTGTGTTATATTCTCAAAAAAATGTAACCAAAAGTGATCTTTAGCAGGTTTATAGTAGTATATTTTCTTTATAGGCTACCTCGTAAACTGCCTTCCCATTTAAATTCACTAGTCAGTCAATTAATATTTACCTCATAAAAATTCGAAGCAAGCTGTATTCAAGATTGTGATACTTTTTGACAACAGTAGTCATGCTCGTAAACGTTTGACTTTCCTCGGCTGCTGTACTGTTGAAATTCGCCAGAGTAGAAATGGAGAAGACTCCACTATTCCACTTTTTGCGGGGAAAATGTGTTTGTTTTTACTGTAAAGATGTTTAGGTTGCTTCTAAAAGAGATTAACATTGACCTTATTGTTTGACACATAATACTGAGTGACATATACCTTTAAACCAAATCTGAGCCTGAAATCGTTCGGAAGGTACCGAAAAATGTTAAAACAACATTTTAAAAATTGTTAAATGTCAAAGTCGTCAGTCTTTCCCACCTCGTTTGTGACAGTCACATTGACAGTAAAATATAGGCATTCATGAAATGCATAATATTAATATGCAAAATATGGGTCCTGCAACACTTTGTAATTTTGAGAAAATTTTTAAATACGGACGGACAAAGAAGTTGACGAACAGATGGGTAAAACGGGAAAACTATAGGTCACTAATCTTTCGATACGGACTTGAAAATCGCTATTTCTCCAATTTTTATAAATCGGTTTCGTTTGTTTTGATACGACCCCTTTTTATGTGTTATCGGTTTTTAGCTCTACTTGCCGAAGGCCATTAGAGCTATAGCGATGGCTTTTTCCCGTCCGGCGTCCGTGCGTCCGTCAGACCGTCCGTCGTCCGCCCGTTAAACTTTTCCTTGTTTACGCGATAGAGTCCACAGTTTTCATCAGATTCCCTTCAAACTTTCACAGAATGATTGTGCCATCATAAAGATCGTTCCTTTCGAAATTGGGTCAGATCCGTCAAGAAACACGGGAAAATGGGCCTAATTAAAATTTAATTAAAAAATCCTCGTTTACGCGATAAAGTCCACAGTTTTCATCGGATTCTCTTCAAACTTTCACAGAATGATTGTACCATCATAAGGATATTTCCTTTCGAAAATGGGTATGATCCATCCGTCAAGAAACTCGGGAAATGGGGCCTTATGAAAATTTAATTAAAAATTCAATAAAAAATCCTCGTTTACGCGATAGAGTCCACAGTTTTCATCGGATTCTCTTCAAACTTATACAGAATGATTGTACCATCATGAAGTTCGTTCCTTTCGAAATTGGATATGATACGTCAAGAAACACGGGAAAACGGGCCTTATGAAAATTTAATTAAAAAATCCTCGTCAGCTCTCTAGTCTCCACAGTTTTCATTAGATTGTATTTAAACTTTCACAGAATGATTGTACCAACATAAGGATCGTTCCTTTCGAAATTTTGTATTATCCGTCAAGAAACATGGGAAAAGAGGCCTTATGAAAATTTAATTAAAAAATCCTCGTTAACACTCTAGAGTCCAGAGTTTACATCAGATTCAATTCAAACCTTCAAAGAATGATTGTACAAACATAAGGATTGTTCCTTTCGAAAAGTGTGATCTGCCAAGAAACATGGGAAAAGGGGCCTTATTAAAAAATCCTCGTTTACGCAATAGAGTCCACAGTTTTCATCCAATTCTCTTCAAACTTTCACAGAATGATTGTACCAACATAAGGATCGTTCCTTTCGAAATTGGGTATGATCCGTCAAGAAACATTGGAAAAGAGGCCTTATGAAAATTCAATTAAAAATTTAATTAAAAATCCTCATTTACGCGATAGAGTCCATAGTTTTCATCGGGTTCTTTTCAATCTTTCTCAGAATGATTGTACCATCATAAGGATTGTTCCTTTCGAAAATGGGTCTGATCTGTCAATAAACACGGGAAAAGGGGCCGTATGAAAATTTAATTAAAAAATCGTCGTTAACACTCTATAGAGTCCACAGTTTTCATCAGATTGTATTTTAACTTTCACAGAATGATTGTACCATTATAAGGATTGTTCCTTTGGGAATTTGGTCAGATCCATCAGGAAAAACGGGAAAAGGAGCCTTATGAAAATTTAATCGAAAAATCTTTTAAGAAATCCTCTTTAACACTCTGGAGTCAACAGTTTTCATCAGATTCCCTTCAAACTTTCACAGAATGAGTGTACTATCATAAGGATTGTTCCTTTCGAAATTTGGTTTGATCCGTCAAGAAACACAGGAAAAGGGGGCCTTATGAAAATTTTAATAAAAAATTCTCATTGATAATCTAGAGCCAACAATTTTCAACGGATTCTCTTCAAGCTTTCACAGAATGATTGTACCATCATAGGGATTGTTCCTTTCGGAATCGGATATGATTCCTCAAGAAACATAGGAAAAGGGGCCTTATTAAAAGATCTTTGTTAACACTCTAGAGTCCACAGTTTTCTTCTGATTGACTTCAAACTTTCACAGAATGAATGTACCATTATAAGAATTGTTCCTTTCAAAATTTGGTATGATCAGTCAAGGACCACGGGAAAAAGGAGCCCGATAAAAACTGGATTGCAAAAGTCCTTTTTAACACAATATAGTCCATAGTTTTCAACAAATTCTCTTCAAACGTTCCCAGAATGATTATTACATTAAATGGATTGTTCCTTTCGGAAGTAGGTTTGATCCATCAAGTTTCATGGGAAAAGGGGCCCTATGAAAATTTAACAAAAAAATCTTTGTTAACACATAATTGCCCTAGATTTCACCTGATTGACTTAAAACTTTCACATAATGATTGTACCATCATAAGGATTGTTCCTTTCAAATTGGGTCTGATCCATTAAGAAACATAAGAAAAGGGGCCTTAGGAAAATTCAATTAAAACAATCTTAATTAATGCTTGTAAGTCCACAGATGAGATGGGGTTGTCTTTATACTCAAACAGAATAATTATACTTTTGTAAGAAGAGTTTCCTTTGGAATTGGTTCAGATCCATCAAATAACATGGGAAAAGGGGCTATATGAAAATTCAATTAATAAAACCCTGTTAACACAATGAAGCCCGCAGCTTTGATCAGATTTTGTTGAAACTTTTACTGAATGATTGGAAGGTCGTAACTATCATTCTTTTCATAACAGGGTTTGAACTGTCAATAAACACAGGAAAAGGGGCCTTATTAAAATTTCATTTATAAATCCTTGTTACCAAGTCCAGAGCTTTCATCGGATTTTCTTCAAACATTCACAGAATAATTGTACAATAATAATGAATGCTGATGTTTGCATTAGACCTGATCCGTCAAGTATCACAGGTAAAGGAGCATTATGAAATTTAATTTTAAAATCCTTGTACCAAAATAAAGTCAACAGTTTTCATCAGATTCTGTTAAAACTTTCACAGAATGATTATTCCATCATGAGGATTCTTTCTTTTAAAATTAGGCGTGATCTGTCTAGTATCATGGGAAAAGGGGCCTTTTGAGAATTTTATTGATAATCCTTGTAACCAAGTCCAGAGCTTTCATTGGATTTTATTCAAAACTTCACAGAATCATTGTACAATAATCATGATTGTTGATGCTGACATGAGACTTGATCCTTCAAGTATCACAGGAAAAGGAGCCTTATGAAAATTTTATTTTAAAAATTTTACACCAAGATAAAGTCTGCAGTTTTCATCAGATTCTGTTCAAACTTTCACAGAATGTTTGTACCATCATAAGGATTGTTTCTTTCCGAATTGGGCCTGATCTGTCTAGTATCATAAGAAAAGGGGCTGTATGAAAAATTATTGCCAAATCCTCATAAACACATTAATGCCCTCAGTCTTTATCAGAATCTCTTCAAACTTTAATAGAATGATTGTACCATCATTTGGATTGTTCCTTTGTAATTAGGTCTGATTGGTTAAGTGACACAAGAAAAGGGACCTTTTAAAAATTTTATTACAAAACATCATTATTACAATAAAGTCCTCAGTCTTTATCATTTTCTTCAAATTATCATTAGGATTGTTCCTTTGTACATTGGGTCTGATTTGTTAAGTTTCACGGAAAAAGGGGCCTTATGAAAATTTTGTTACAAAAATTCTTAACACAATTCAGTCCACTGTTTTCATTGATTCTCTTAAACTTTTAAAGAATGATTGTACCTTCATTAGAATTGTTCCCTTTGAAATTTGGTTTGTTCTGTAAAGTATCATGAGAAAAGGGGCCCTCTGAAGATTTCCCTATAAACTCATTACACAATGAATTCCACAGATTAAACAGATTGATTGTACCAACATTCAAATTGTAGATTTTGACAGTTGATCTGACTATGGCAAGTGTCACATAAAAATGGGCCTTATGAAAAACTCTCTTAAATATTCTGGTTAACACAATGATGTCCCTTGATTTCACCGGATTCACTTCAAAATTTCACAGAATGATTGTACAAATACTCAAATGGTTCTTTTCAGAACTGGGTACAATCCATCAAGTATCATGTAAAAAGGGGCCATATGATATTTTTTAAATATTCTAGTAAACATAATGAATTCCCAATATTTCATCGGATTCACTTTTAACTTTCACAGAACGATAAAACCAACAGAAAATATCACGGGAAAAGGGGCCTTATGAGAACTTGAATTTAATATCTGTGTTAACACAATAAAGTCAACAGTTTTATTGGATTCTCTTCAAAGATGCATGGAATAATTGTGGCATTCAAAACACAGGAAAAGGGGCCTTACAGATTATCATTCAAAACTTTCTTGTGTATGTGATGAAGATCACAATCATTATCAAATTGTCTTTTAAATTTCACAGGACAATTGTCGGGTTGTAAGGAAAGTTCCTTTTGGAATGAAATTGATCCATCAGAAGACACAGGAAAAGGGGCCTTATTGAGTTTCATTCAAAACAATCCTGTTTATGTGATAAAGTCCACGATTATTGTCGGATTCTTATGAAATATTCACAGAATGATTGTAGGGTCATAAGGTAACTTTCTTTTGGAAATAGAGTGGATCCATCATGAAACATGGGAAAAGGGGCCTTGAGGTATGTTGCTTAAAATGATAAAGGGGATAAAGCCCTTTTTTTTTCTTTATGCATTCTTCTTTGAGCAATTAACTTCCTTAAATATCAGATTTCTTAAACGGAAAACTTGATAACCAGTAGAGCGTCTCAGGCCCTCATGGGCCTCTTGTTCGTTTCGGGTTTCCGTTTTTCGTCGCACATGTCCATTAGTCCTACTGTTTGCAGTTCTTGTCCAATGTACTAATGAACCTATCAATTTACGAAATGAAGACAATACTTTTTTGTTTTACTATCTTAACCCATTCCCAAATAACTAAATTTTAGGCTGGACCAAATTCAAAGAGGCTTCAGACGACAATTTCAAGTTGATGGAATTTTACATTTATTCGTCTTTTTCGATAGAAAACATTGTTGTCTTCATTATCCACAATATTTCGAAAGCTATTGAGGGACGTAAAAGGGAGGGATTGGGTGGGAATGAGTTAAAGACAAAAAAAGGCTCTAGATACCACCGTCCTTGAAACGACGGAAAAGAAGCTTTTGTTCTGTTCCATTTTGTATCATTCCTAGTCCAAAGCTGCTTTCCCACTTAGGTTTACGAATATCAACCCATTATTGAGAGACATGTGTCGGAAAGGATATGTGCCGCCACCGGGGATCGAACCAATGACACCCGATGATTGAAGATTTAGAGTCTAACTATCCGTTAATTTAGATATCGTCATAATATAGATATCGTCATATAAATGATAGACCCCCACAATTAGCCAGCAAGGATTTACCTAAAATTACATTCGACGAACTTCGTTTTCAGTCAATAATCGTTTCAGTATACATCAATTAACTCACTACCAGACGACACAATTTTAGACTGCTCCGAATTGAAACTAGAACTGTCGCCTGTAAGGGCTGACGAATACACCCCTTCTCCCAAAGCCGCCTCTTTTTATATACCACAAACCAAATATCACATATCAAAGCTGTAGGCCTTTCTGTTTTGGAGATGATTTTTTTTAAAAGTTTTCACTTATATGCACCTATGTAAAACTTCAATTACCTGTGATCCCCAGGGACGGGCAAATTTTGACCCTGGGGCCATAATTCAACAATCTAGATAGAGATCCACCAGATGATGCTGCATACCAAATATGAAAGCTGTAAGCCATATGGTTTTTGAGGAGAAGACTTTTTGAGTTGTCACTTTATAAGCCTATGTAAAACTTGTGACCCCCGGGGATAGGCCAATTTTGACCTGGAGCAATGATTTGAACAATCTTGGTAAAGGTCCATAGGATGATGCTACATACAAAATATAAAAGCTGTGGGCACTTCTGTTTCGGAGAGGAAGATGTTTAAAAGTTTTCACTATATGTGCCTATGTTCAAACTTGTGACCCCGGGGAATGGCCAATTTTGACCCGGTAGACCTAAGCTGAACATTCTTTTCTAGAGGTCCACTAGATGATGCCACATACCAAATATCATAGCTCTTAGCCTTTCTGTTTCACCAAAAAAAAAATTATAAAAGATTTCACAATTTACACCGTTGTAAAACTTGTGCCCCCTGGGGACGGGCCAATTTTGACCAGGGGGCCATAATTGGAACAACCTTGATAGAGGTCCACTAGATGATGCTACATACCAACTATCAAAGCTGTTCCCATTGCAAGGAAGATTTCGGTAAAGTTTCAGCAAAATTGGTCTGGAAATGTGGAAGGAGATGAGGACACAAAACTATGTCAACGGACGGACGGACAGATGGACAACCTGATACCAGTTCCCCCCCTAACTTCGTTGTGGGGGTGCTACATACCAAATATCAAAGCTGTTGGCCTAATGGTTTCAGAGATGAAGATTTTTAAAGATTTTCTGAAATTCGCCCTTTTTGTTGTCATAGCAACCAGAGTTCTGCATGGAATTAAATTTTTTGAACAATTTTGGAAGAGCTTGACCAAAGAAAATTCATGCTAAGTTCGATCAATATCTGTACAAAAGTTTTAGCGGCAGAGAGACATCATTTTATATATTCTATTTAGGATAATAATTCAAAGGGGTATAACTCCTGAAACAGTTGATTAATCATTATGAAAATTGCAGGTGCACAAGTTCCCATTGCAAGGGAGATTTCGGTAAAGTTTCAGCAAAGTTGGTCTGGAAATGTGGGAGGAGATGAGGACACAAAATGATGTCCACGGACGGACTGACAGTAGGACAGACAGACGGACAACCTGATACCAGTTAACCCCCCCACCCTTACTTCGTTGTGGGGGTGCTACATACCAAATATCAAAGCTGTTGGCCTAATAGTTTCAGGGGAGAGGGTTTTTTTTAAAGATTTTCTGAAATTCGCCATTTTTGTTGTCATGGCAACCAGTGTTCTGTATGGAATTAAATTTTTTGAACAACTTTCGAAGAGCTTGACCAAAGAAAATTCCTGCTAAGTTCGATCAATATCTGTCCAGTAGTTTTAGCGGCAGAGAGACATCATTTTATATATTCTATTTAGGAAAATAATTAAAAGGGGTATAACTCCTGAAACTGTTGATTAATCATTATGAAAATTGCAGGTGCACAAGTTACCATTGCAAGGGAGATTTCGGTAAAGTTTCAGCAAAGTTGGTCTCGAAATGTGGGAGGAGATGAGGACACAAAATGATGTCCACGGACGGACTGACAGAAGAACAGACGGACGGACAGACGGACAACCTGATTCCGGTATACCCGCCCATAACTTCGTTGTGGGGGAGGGAGGGTATAATAAGTTGCTGTCGACAATATCGAATTAACGAAATCTTGGATTCGTTATCTCTTAAGCTTTTAAAAAAAATTATGAGAAATGAAGAAATTGCTTGTTACAAGTAATTTCTTCATTTTCTACAATTTTTTCCGGAATATCTTTTCTTTGGGGTGTCAGAAAGCGTTATTGTGTGGTAATGGGTTAACTAAATATGAACATATAATGATTTTTTTACTGAAGGGATTAAATTAAAGAAATAGTATTTATGTTTTGTACCCATCACCCACCCCAGGGGGGGGGGGAGATTAGTAATTATACTTACACCCTCCCTACCGTCCGTCTGTCATTCCGTATCAAGTTCTGTCCGAAGCATATCTCTGAGGTATAGTTGATAACAACTTGAAACTTCATTTGTAACTAGTAGAGCAGCAACACTGAATTCTTGCACAACAGATCAAGGATCAAAAAGTCGTGCTCATGCAAGATTAAAAGCTCAGGGATTGAAAATGGGCAAATGCCATTAATAACCTTCTGGCGTTTGGCTAGTTGAGCTAAGAATATTTAACAATTTTGCGTATAGGTACTTTTTGCTTGTCGATATATAGGTTATCTGTAAACCTATATATATATTTTTATTTTTGTTTAAGGGGGGATGTTAAACATGTATTTGGCAGGACTTTTTCCTTCACGTATATATCGATGGCTTAGAGCAAAAAAGAAAGTATGGCTCTATACATTGTATAGAGCCATACTATGTGTTTGCTCTAAGCCCTCTATATGTATGGGTAAACGTGAAGTAAGACATCACCCAAGAGACGGCCAAACGGTTGCTTTCCTGTATAATCACTGGTTTTTACTTCCTTGTGATTTTATACTTTAGAAAACATTATGGGGAAAGAATAAATTGCCTGTTACAAGCAATTTCTTCTTTTTCCACAATATTTCCTACCCAAATTTAATCCAATATGAATTGTCGTCTGCAAATCCTTTGATATTGGACAGGTCTAAAAAAAATGGTAAAACAGGAAAGGGTTAATACACGTTTTAGTGCCATATATGAGAGATCGGTTCGACTGTATACATAATCTATGGCAAGAACCTCTCTTAATACTTTGATAATGGAACTCATTAGAATCGTCTCAATGAGACAAGTCTTATGAGATCCACCATCAAGGATTAAGAGAAAATCATGCAATAATAGTATAGAGGCACGTACACATTTTCTTCTAAATATCCTAATACAAGGGTTGCATATACAGGGGCTACCTTCGTGCCCATGGCCATACCTTTTATTTGACGATAGAAGTTGTCATTAAAGTTGAAGGTATTATTTTAAAGAATAAAATCAAGAGATTGCAAAATAAATGAGTTAGTAAAGCTGGATGGTATAGTCTCTTTGCCTAGTTTATTGAGCCAATGTTCTATTGCTACGAGACCGAACTCGTGCGTGATGTTAGAGTATAACGACTCTACGTCAAATGTGGTTAGTAAAGCTTTGGGTACCTTAGGTAAGCCGTAGAAATTTCTTTCCTTAACTTCAAAACGTTTTAGATAATCTTATTCTTTATCCGTAAAACATTGTTTAAATTTGTCGATTACTTTATGATAATCAATTTTATCTGAATTACTTGGGTTATGGTCAAGACGTTCATAGTAATTTGTATCATTTAGTTGTGAATCAACCATTTGTTTATAATGAGATGCATCCATGATCACTACTGCTCCACCTTTATCAGCTTCTTTGATTATTATATCATGATTTTGTGTTAAATTTTGAATTGCTACTCTTTCATTTCTATATTAGATTTTAATTTTTGACTGACATTTTCTTTCGTAATATTATTAATATTATCGATAAACTTTTCCAAACTCGAATTTCTGTTCTTCTCTGGGATATCTAACTATGGACCTATCAGTATCCTCAGAGTTTTGAAAAATTCCACTAGACGTAATTTTCCCGTAAATTCATTTATGTCTTTTTCTAACTCTTCTACTTTACTTTTATTAGGTGTTGGTGTAATTTTTAATCCTTTACTTAAAAGATTGATTTCTGTGTCATTAAGTTCTTTGGATGATAGATTAATAATCTTAATATCATTATTTGTATCAGAATTATTTTGCTGTAGTGAATTATTTACTCCGTCTATTGTCTTGTCTCGTTCCAGTCTAAAAGAGAGTCAGTATAGGTACGCTCTTTATTGTTCCAGTTTGGTCTATTTTAGTGGTATGAGTCTTGTCTTCCAGACCAAGCCTGAGATTGTTTATACTGTTCTCTTGGCTCGTTCGTCTGTTCACGCCTTCTCATACCATTGGTGCTCGTGTTCTGCATTTGGGATGTATATGTTCCATGTTGTCTTCCCATCTGGTTTCTGTTGTCGGTTCGTCGCTCGTTGTTGTAATTTCTTATGTTCCTCCCGATTAGTGTTGTTCTCGAACCTAGTGTTGTGTAATCCCTTTGTCTAATATCCAAGTTTTGTTTCCTTTCTCCTCTTTGCTTATTTTTATATTGAATTGGTTGTCGAGGTCGCTGGTTACCAAATCTTGATACTGCTGATGCATATGTCATCTGTCCCGTTGCTTGGGTTGTTTGTCTGTTTGGTTCTCTGCCATTTTGTCTTTCTTCTTCTAAGGTTACAAGTACCTCTCGATCTTTAATGAATGGGTTACTATCTTGG
This sequence comes from Fragum fragum, assembly GCA_946902895.1. Lineage (NCBI taxonomy): Eukaryota > Metazoa > Mollusca > Bivalvia > Cardiida > Cardiidae > Fragum > Fragum fragum. The sequence continues at coordinate 13,079,409 of OX336379.1, read as the reverse complement.
TACATCTGTTTGAACTTGGTTTCATATCTAATGTTGAATGCATTATTCCTTTTGTTCCATCTACTTTGTGAAATTTCCTCTTCTTGTTTCACGGCACTATCCCACATCTTTTTTTAGTGCTGACAGTCTTCCCCACTGGCTTTCTGTTCAAGTAAAGTTATAAGGTCTTCATCAATGTGTTTAACATGATCTGCATGACTCTGTGCTTTAGATTTAAGTAGTTCCTTTCGGCTCTAAAATTGTCAAGTACCTGTCGCTCTCGTCGGCGTCGCTGTTCTTCTGGTTCATTTTTCCGTTCAATCATTTGTAGTTTCTGTGACAAAATTATTGGAGTTGAGTTTCTCCATGCTTAATATACCAGAGATTGATTTTGATTCTTCAGTTGTAACCAGTATTCCTTCTTGCGTCTTGAAAGGTATGTTCCCCAATCATTTGATATAGCTTCTTTTATCTTTAAAGCTTCCTAAGGCATGGCGATCTCGTTTCCTTCTGTTAAAAAGGGGTTGCTGTTTTGGTGTTTCAGCCACAAGTTCTTTCAGTACAGTGACTATCTCATTAGTGGCTAGGACATCAACTACTGTTGGGGATGAAACTAGTGAAGGTAAACCATCATCTTGTATTTTATTTTCAAGTAGCACATAAAGTTTTCCACCTTCGTAGAAATGTTCTTCAATGTTTTTGTTGCTTCGATGAATGCTTTTAAGACTTCTTCAAATTTCTTCATGAAATCCCTGTTTGTGGGGGGGGGTGCGTGCGTGAGTTCGTGGATGTGTGGGTGTGGGTGGTATGTAGGTGTGTGGGTGTATGGGTGTGGGTGGTATGTAGGTGTGTGGGTGTGGTTGTGCTGGTTATAAACCTACAATATTAAGAAAAATAAAATCGGAAACAAATCATAATTGTCAAAATTTTGAAAAAGCTAATTTTTATATTGTTACCCCCAAATGACTTCGCTGTGTGTTACTGCGTAAATGCGGATAGTGCATGAACCCGTCCGAACACGCCAAGACTGTATATCTTATGCGTATATGTGGATAGATTTGAGGATAACTTCTGTTCTTGATCGTGAATAGATGTGGCTTTAGAAACATTTCTTCGGATAGATCCAAGGTCAAGGTCACGCCTCAAGGCCAAACGTTTGAGTTGAGCTTATCTAGAGCACATCTGCTAACGGTTTATGGTTGGATTTCAAAATAACAATTGTTCTCCGTCATGAGTTGATGTCGGATTTCAAAAACTTTCCGCATAGCTCCAAGATCAAGGGCGTAGCTCAAGGTCAAATATTTTGAGGGCTCAACGTGTTGTCCTTTCTAGTTACTCTTTTTAATTTTTATATCTTGTATAAAGTCCTTTATGTTTTCCTTTCTTATGGTCTGGATTATCGTCAAAAATTTTAATGGATCATGTTTTAATATGTATCCTGAATACGACAACCAGAAAAAATAGTCGGTGGGCTATCCAAACCCTATACACTTCAGATTAGATTGACCAATTGCGGCTGTCAATCAAATAACCAATCGACCAATGAAATCATTCAATCAGACTGTATGTTAAATGCGAACTCCAACATTGGCCGCCATTTGAAACATTTTTGTTGGTATAGCGGCTTAAACGTCGTAGCTACAGCTTATTCAATCAGCCATATTAAATCGAAGTGAAACTTCATGGACAAATGGAATAAGTTGACAGGGCTTGCGATTTGTCATTTAAATTTAGTTACGTGCTTCTGGTGTCCAATCGACGACAACGTGCGTTTACTTTCATTCTGAACTTACTCATTCCACTCACGGGTAATAATTATCAAAACAATTTTATCAAAAAGTAGATTTGAATAACGTCAATATTTAACACACACGCTTTTCGGTAAAAATAATTTGATACTGTCATATTTTTATAAAGCAGACGACATTTCAAATACTGTTTGCTTGCTTGTTATTGATTAGAAAATCTATATAAAGGAAATTTACTTTCATGAATCCATTTTTATAAATTCTCAAAATCCCGCCATGCGATTTTTTAACCTATTTTAGCTTGTTATTCTAGAGATGTAAGTTCTGATATTAGTGAAAAATATGTGTTGCAGATACTTCAACCCTGATAGAAATTTCCGAAACTTGACTACACGACCAACCCTTTCCCGTTTTCTGAAATCTTAGACTGGCTCATATTGAAAGAGATAAAATGAAACCATCCTATGTGGTAGAAAATATTATGAGGAAAAAAAGAACTAATGTATCTGACCAGCAATTTCTTCTTTCTTACAATGTTATCTCAGATACTTATAAAATCATAGCAACGTAAAATCCCGGATTTGTACAAGAAATTGTTAACCGAGATTGAAGATGTATTATCATAAGGCAAAACTTACCGACCCATAAATCTTTGGCGATGCATAGTTGTCCAGACGGATAAGGACATCGCATTTAAGGAGATAATGTTGGCTCTGATTTTTCAAATTTCTAACCGTAATACTTTCAGATATTTAAAAAAATATGATTAATCTGACTTTTGTCATGAAAATGACTGTTCATAACTTAAAAAAAAAAACAAAAAAAAATATAAATGGCGCCATGGGATGCCAAATAAGTCACCGAACTAAAATCCGAATGGAACCCGAGTAATCAACTGATTGTACCGGGAATTGACCAATCGCGGCTGTCAATCAAATAACCAGTAGACCAATGAAATCATTCATTGAGACCAGAAATGAGTTTTGATCTCCGACATTGGCCGACATTTTTGTTAATTTTTTGTTGGTTTGGCGACTTAAACATCCTAACTACAGCTGTTACGTCGTTTAGGTCGCCAACCAACTACACTACTTTCTTGTTACATGATACTGACCATAAATTTTTCAAAATATCGCCGTTTAAAATCGAAGCGGGACTTCCTGTTGGAGTCAATGTGTGGGGCTAACGAAGTAAGTGGGCGGGGCCAGCGGTTTGTCAATTGCCTTATTTGTGGTTTCCGTGACGTATCGATAATACGACATTGGCTTCCGATAGCAATTCAGTCATCGACATTACGTTACCGATAAATTCCGATGTCTCAAAGTAGAGCATATGGAATAAATAAGAGATGAAGAGAATAGTTTTTGTTTTCATGTCTGTATGACACTGAAGCGGATTCAAACATAAGTATGATAAGTTTTCTCGGTTCATACCTCCATGAAAACAAGAACTATTCCCTTCATTTCTTATGATTTAATAGCATCGAGCTAAAAAAGCAAAACTTTACAAATTTTGATACCTTTTTGTATAGAACTATTTTGTGCGGAAGCATACAAAATGGCTGCGTGCTCAAAACTTTGTTCATGGAGGTATGAATTAAATTTTTCGGCCAATCAGAACGCTCGTTTTTGATAGACGAAACTAAAAATTAAATTTTGTCGCATTTAAATATTGTTTTAGTGAATTTTGTACATGTAACCCGAATAACGAATATTTATCGAGCGTATGGCATAAATAAATACTGGAAAAGCTGATAATTTTCCTATATCAAAATTTTCATGAAATTCTGTTAAAGGGCCGCTTTAAGAGGTAGATTTCAATCTTTACGTCGCCTTTATGTGTTGAATAACATTCTTGAAATATGCTACTCAAAATTTGATAAGCGTCAATTCTAAGATATGATTTCTTATTTAATTTTAAGATACCAGAAAGACTGCTATAATTCTGAATATATGTTCATTTGACAATACTTTGGTGACTTGACGAACTGTTGTGAATATAAGCAGGAGCAACTAAGCAGGGGCATTTTTTCGTGAGGTCCCGGGTTCGATCCCTGACGGCGGCACTCATCCTTTCCGACTATTTGTCTCTCACCAATGGGTCGATAATCGTAGACCTATGAGGGATATCAGCTGGAGGCTAGGAAAGGGTGTAATGGTAGTACTGGTGTGAGAAATACCAGGATTCCATTGTTTGGTGCTCCAGCCGCCGCGATATAACTGAAAGATTGTTAAAGGCAGCGTAAAACCCCATTCAAAAAAACAAACAAACATTTTTTCGTGATTACTAAGAATGTTAGCCAAATAAGGCTTTTTGCAAAAATTCAATGCGCGTGATGTGCTTAAGTTGTATTTTTGTGTGGTTGCCATTCTTAGTGAATTAACCGATTAGTGACCCCGCCCACTGACTGCACCTGCCCCGCCCTCTGGCTCCAACATGATGTTCCACTTTGGTTTAACACAGGGTTTGTTTGCAAAATTAGTGGCCTGTAGCATTTTACAAGCAAAATGAGTGGTTTATCGGCGACATAAACGTCGTTACTACAGCTTGAATAAGCTATAGTTAGCACGTTTAAGTCGCAAAAACAACAAAAAGGTTTTACATAAATGGCGGTCAATGTTAGAGTTCAAAGTAAACTTACAGTATGAATGAACGATTTTATTGGTCAACTGATTATTTGATTGACAGCCGCAATTGATCACTTACGATATTTTGGCAGCAGTGCAACGATACAACTTGAATAATGATCGGCAAGGTATTTATGAAACACATTATGTTGCAAAAAGAAAGCAGCTAGATTTGTGCAACCGTCGTTTGCAAAAAGAATTACCTCCTTAAAAAAGCGGCTTCAGAAGCTTCTTCAACCATGGCTTTCTTTATTCACTTTAGACAGACATTCGCGATTTGTTAGAAAGAAGAGTAAATAGGGTAAATCTAGTTGCAGAGATTGTTTCAACTTTGGCTGTCTTTTTTCACTTGCGATAGACATCCACGGTGTGTTAGAGAGTATGGTAAAAAAGATAAAACCTAGTTGCAGAAGTTGTATTTTCACTTTAGACAGACCTCCACGATGTGTTAGAGAGACGAGTAAATAAAGATAAAAACCTGACTGTCTGTTTTCTTTTTAGACAGACATCCACGGTGTGTTTGAGAGAAGGGTTAATAACATAAAACCTAGTAGCAACTATGGCTGTCTTTTTCACTTTAGACAGACATGCATATTTTGTCAAGGAGAATCCTGGGTTAAATCGAGAAACAGTTCCAAGTGCCTATAGATTATATAGACACTTAGAACAATCATCAAAATACTTTGTCGACAAAGAATTTCTGAAAATAAAACTGGTTTAACATTGTTTGTTTGAATTGGGTTAACCGCCGTTTTTAACAGTATTTCAGTCATATTGCGGCGCCTAGAACACCTAACCATGGATTCCTGGTATTTCTCACATCAGTACTACAGCTATGAATATCCTTTTCGACCGACAATTACAAGTACCATGCAAGATAACCAATATTTTCCTTATTCTTGACATACATTAGTTCACATGACGTGAATCATTGTAACGTTTAATCTACAGATCGTTTAACACATTTTTACACAGCACACTCTTGGTTGGTCCAAATTGCAAGAAGTGTTTAGAATCTAAGCAGCTATTACTTTTTGTTTACAATTTTTTTGATTGTGGGACTGTCTTAATTGCTGTAGTCTTGTAATAGTTTAAGGGCTATCAAAGATAGCGGGTATTTTTAAGAAGTAACTGAAAAATCCTGCATTTGGACACATGCGTAAAAAAGATGTTAAAAACAGTGCTAGAAAAGGAGAAATTTCTTGTATTTCCTCCTCTTTTGACGATGCCTTCTTCTTTTCCCAATACCAGCACTGTTAACCCATTCCAAGACAATCCCTCCTTTTTAATCGCCCCAAGAAAAAAAACCTTCCATTTTAAAAATGAATAAATTGCTTGCATTAAGCAATTTCTTCTTTTCCCACATTTTTTTCTCAAGAATGAAATCACAGGGACGTAAAATAAGGGATTGTACGGGAAAGGGTTAAAAAGGAACCCTTTTTGCCCGACGTTTCTCGCATTACATAAACATTTCAAGTGTTGTTGGTTTTGTTGTTGATAAGGTTTTTACCCGAAATGAATTCTAGGCGCCAGCAGGAAGATTTTAAGAGATTTCTGTACATGGTTTTAATGCTCAAATGCGTCGTTTGTGAGTACCTTACCTTTATCATTACACTTAACCGATTACCAGATGACAACATGTTAGACGGGTCCAAATTGGAAGGAGATGCAGAAATCTAAAATTTAGATTTTTTCTGGTTAGCAATGGAGAAATTGCTTGGTGCGAGCAATTCCTTCATTTACGCAATGTTTTCCATATAGTTTTTCTGGAGGGGGCGTTAAAATGCGTCATTGTGTGGAAATGGGTTAGTCCTAAGCTTTCCGATCTCTAGTTTTTAAGTCCAGGTTAATTTGTAATTGAGAAAATATTTTTAAAAAATTGCTTGTTTCAAACATTTCCTTTTCTCCACAATAATTTTTCTATCCTACTGAATGGTTTGGTGGTTGTTGTTTTTCCTTCTGTTGTTTTTTTGTACGTGTTGTTGTTGTTTTCTCTCAAATTAAATTCATATTAAATTTTCGTCCGGAAAACCTTTGAATTTGGCCAGGCCTAAAATTTTGCAAAACAGGAAAGGGCTAAGTACATTAAATCTTGTATTAAGCGACCACTCAGGGCACGACAAAAAGTGATCACCGAAGAGAATGGTCGCTTAATACATTTTTGTGGCATGTTTATGATGGATCGACTTGCTTGCATATATAAATTATTTCAAAATTTTCAATCAATTCCATGTTGTTCGAAATCATTAGAATCGTCACTTTGAGGTGATTTTAGTGAGTTTAAATAGCAGAATTTAGTTACGGTATTTTTCCCAAGCATATTCTTCAACTTCTCAAAAAATAATGCTTTTAGGAAAGGGAGATTTGATTATGGTAGCAAACAAAAGTGGTCCCTAAAAAGAGATGGTCGGTTAGGTAAGAACTGAATTCTGACACTGGTCTTCTTTTATATCTAACAGCTCTGTTGGTTTGGCGACTAAAACACATAACTACAGCTAACCCAAGCTTTAGCTACGACGATTATGTCGTCAACCATTCATTTTACTTTTTTGTTACATTCAACCAGTACCCGAAAAGTGACACCTTTTGACGCCTCCAAGAAAAAAAAGCTTTGGAAAACAATGTGAAGAATGAAGAAATTGCTTGACAAAAGCAATTTCTTCATTATCCACAATTTTTTCTACCAAAAAGACAAAGATCAACTTCTTTAAATTTGAACTAGCCTATCTTTAAATTTGAACTGGTCTAAAATTTCCTCGTGTGGTAAAGGGTTAACTAACTATAAATTTTGTACAGTTTCGCTGTCGGAGGTGAATGGGTGAAGTAGTTATATAACTGCTAAAATTTGTAGCAAACGTTCTGTGAAATTGTCATACATTTTCATATAGAAATAAAGGACGGGCCGCGTTCACGAGAAAGTTTGTATTAAGCCCTTTTTCCCGTGACACCGCAGTATATCACAAACAGTAGCTTACTTAAGATATGAAGAGAATATTTTTGTTTTCATTGAGGTATGAAGAGTAAAATATAATCACGGTGTATGAATACGCGAACAGGATTCATAAATAAGTGTAAATAGTTTTTTCGTTTCATACCTTCATGGAGACAAAGTTATTCTATTCATTTCTTATAATTTAATGATATCAAACGAAAAAAGCTAATATTTTTTAATTTTGATACATTTTTATGGAACTAATTTTCTGTGGAAGCATACTAAATAGCTGCGTACTAAAAATCACGGAGTTCATAGGGGTATGAATCCCTTTTTTTTCGGCCAATCAGAACGCTCGATTTTGATAGACGAAACTAAAAATCAAATCATGTAAAAATAAAGCAGAAGCCGCATTCACGATGATAAGTCCTGAAAATTTTTCATTTATAATTTTTCAGAAAAAAAATCCCGCTTTTTACGCCCACGCAGGATAAACACGATTGAAAATGAAGAAATTGCTTGTTTCTTCATTTTTCACGATGTTTTCCCCAGTAATGGCAATTGACAGAACCTAACTACGATGTGTTGATCGAACATATTCAAATAATTTTTGAATACGCACTTGCGTAATCTGCGCCTTTTGCGAAATTGTCTCTTCACCATTGTCTAGGGTGGAATTAATGATTTTTGAGCACTAAAATTGACGGATAGCGTATGTCAATATTTTTTCTTATCAAATCTTGTATCTAGACCGGATGTTAACTTTGAACTCCAACATTGACCGACATTTATGTGAAGTACTTTTGTCGGTTGAGCGACTTAACCATCCCAACTACAGCTTATTCCCGAGCGGAAAGATCATAATGACATTGCATAATCAAAATAACCACAATTAAAACTACCCTTATAATAGCGATTTATGGCGAATTAGGGCTCATACCCTAATAATTGCTTAGAAAATTTCAAATGATATAATAATTTATTAAGGTATATTCTTCTGAGCGAAATTCATTGTTGATCAAACCATATGTTATGCTATATAAAGACGTAAAAAATGGCCTGAACTATAATAAATGTAATTGGGCTTATCAAATACAATGTTTGTTTGTTTGTTTGAATGGGGTTTTACGCCGCTTTCAACAATCGTTCAATCGCGGAGACTGGAGCACCTAACAATGGAATCCTGGTATTTCTCACACCAGTACTACCATTACATCCTTTCCTAGCCTCCAGCTGCTATCCCACATAGGTCTACGATTATCGACCCATTGGTGAGAGACAAATAGTCGGAAAGGATGAGTGCCACCGTCGGGGATCGAACCCGGGACCTCATCAAATACAATGTATCATAGACGAATGAGGTCTACACTTCATTTGGCAAAACTAATTTACCACACAAATCAATCATGATTCAACAAAAGTTAAAAGATATTAGCTGCAATATTGTAGCCTTCTTTCCGATAATCTGCTGGCGAAGGCTACGACTCCCTCCTATTTTGCGCTTTGTTGTAGGTCCTAATATTGTATGTTTTGTGATAAGCGACTGTCTACGGGTCGATTTCATATTAGCGTTGATATTATGCGTAAAATCTATTTAAATAATAAGAACATCAATTGTATCAATCATGTTACACTGGTTTCTTTTCAGTTTATAAAATAATTCCTTAGTTTGGCAGCCATGACATTTGGTTGGTCATGTGATCTATTATAATGTTACGTTGTTTACCAATATCATGCTGTCAAAACAGGTGCTCGTAATAAATCATAGTATCCCTTTTTTACATACCACTGATAGAATTTTACCATAAACGATACTGAAGCGTCAATATTCTTATTTTTTCTATCCAATTTCCTCTACACTTGAAAAACTTTCATACAATTTTGTTCCTTTTTTCTATCAAAACTGTTCTGTTTTCAAGAAGTACTATGTCTTCCAAGTATGGTGCCCTAAATTTCTATTTGTTGTCATTTTGGTCGCAAGTGCGAGATCCCGTGATATCTCGCTGTCAAACAGCAAAAATGGCTGGCATTTGATTAAGAGTGGCCGAAATTTTGGATTTTCCGATGGTGTAGTAGATCGGGTCTTAAATGTATAAAACATCCGACTTCTTACAGATAAATACTTATGTAGATGGATAGATAAACGGTTAGGGTCTATTCTGGGACTAAAATTGCGTTTGTACTATTTACACAACTTGACCTTAAAGTGCCCGGACTGAATCACTCCGGGTACTGCAACAAAGCGCAAAGAAGAGGAGAGTCGTAGCCCTCGCCAGCAGACTAACAGAAAGTAAGCTACGACATCGCAGCAAACCAGATATATACTACCAGCAGTGATATTCGGCTATTAACAATACAAATCGACATGAAACATATTCCCTCTTCAAACAAGATATTGCTTTTGAAAGTTACATCAACTTTACACAAGATAAAAAGGTCAGATGTGCACAAACTAGATTTAGAGTTTCTTCTCATAATTTGGAAAATGAATATGGTCGATACTTAAACATCGAAGGGAAAGGTAGATATTGTAAATATTTGAATGAAAACATGGTCTAAAAAGAATTTCACTTTAACCTTTTTGTCCGAAATACTCTGATCTTAGACCTAAATATCTAAAACGTTACTAGTATACTTAGCCAACGGTTCAAAACCACACAAATCTGCTCAAAGTCTGTGGTTTTTAGAGTAGCAGAATATTTGTATCACGCATTTCTCGAAGTTCACATAAATGACATGTTCCTCTATTTTGTTTGATTACTTGCTGTAAACATTGTAAAGATGTTTAGTGCAATAAACTTTTTATATTGTACTGTATTACCAAATCCAAGTAACCTTTATTAACTACTCTTAGCTGTTGCGTGCAAAAAAAAGGAAAATAAGTGAGGTGGACACAACCGCTATGTAAAATACGAAGCCCGGAAAGCGCCTAGCAAGTGTCTTGCTACGACTTGGCTGCGACAATAAGAATGCCTGGACCACACCCTTAGTGCGCAAGACAAAAGTACAGTGACTGTGTATGTTCGCTAAGTGTGCATGTAACATAGAAAGTACATCCATAAACCACGCTACTTGAGAACATCATTTAAATCCACTATCTCTATATCAAACTGTTGGATTTGAAGTAAAATTCTTTGAAGTTTAGGCGCTTCACTACACAGTGGCCTTTTCATAATTGACTCTAAAGATTTATCGTCGTTCGGCGTGCAAAATGACATAACTACAGTTTTATTTAAGCTGTATTCCCGTTTGTTTGTTTGTTTGAATGGTGTTTACCACCTCTTTTAACAATTTTTCAGTCATATCGCGGCAGTACTACCATCACATCCTTTCCTAGCCTCCAGCAAACTTAATTTTTACATATTTTCATAAAATCTATTATTAGACTTATTATTTCTGCAAATTCGAGTCAAATTTTTACGACAATCCCAAAAACGTTTAAAGTTAATACCTATTACTGGCGCTTTCATTTCAACGATTGTCCGGACTTCCTAAGGGTCAAGTATTTCCCACCCGAAGTCTAAATGTGAGCAAAATATCTTACCTGTTGCGAGGCAACAGACATTATAGCTAGCAAAGCGTCATCTTTGATAGCTTAAGTTAACAGACAAATTTTGAGGTCGTCTCAAGTGTTCTACGAGTGCAAACCACCATAAAAAGTAGTTCTTGTATATTTTAAGAACATTACAAACTCTATCTAAATAATAGCGAATGCTTTTAAAAACATGCTATCTACCCATTCCCATACTCATTTCCGCTTTTTACGCATCTCAAGAAAAATGCTTTCGAAAACATTGTGAATATTGAAGATATCGCTAACAAGCAATTTCTTTAACGTTTTCTACCGATTTCCACCATCTAGAAATTGTCGTCTGCCCTTCTTTCAGTTTGAACCAGATTTTGTCATTTTGTAATGGCTAATTTCTCGATTATTGTAACCTAGTTATTTATCATGATCACCTTTGGCAATGATGATTACTTCACAAAACCATGCTTTACTAGTTTACAGTACTTTCAGTGGTTTGGTTGCTGGATTAAGCCGAAGATTATTTTCTCGCGCTCTTTGCAAAGCAGCCGGTAAGTGTATGCAAAATTATTCGCGTACTTGATTGATTATTGGAAGGGTTTAACACAACTTTTAACATTATTTAAGTAAATTTGCGGTAGTTGGAGACCCTAACCATAAATTCCTGGTATTTCTCCCACTAGTACTACCACTTCGTCCTTTCCGAGCACCCCAGCTGCTCATCCCACATAGGTCTACGATTAGCGACCTAATAGATATTAGCCGCGGCCTGGGATCGAACCCAGACCTCATATCTAGGAGTCCTAGGGACTACCATGATGGCCACGCCCCTCCGTATTTGATATTTGATCAAATACTAATTGTCGTCATATTTGATGTCACTCTAGGTAGGTCATTGTAAACCTCGTCGATTGGAAACTCTTTGTCCATGTAGCCTCGGATGCCAATATTGTCCGAAGGGACAGTTGAATGTTGTCAGAGAGGTAGACTGTTTAATCAGTATATAGACCAATTACCCTTTATTATATACCTATAAAAGATATGAGTAAAAATATGGCTATCTAATACAACTCGACAGAAAAAAAAATCCGTATTCGGCGTGTACCGAAAAAACGTATTCGTCGAGTACCGCTAAACACGGACTACTTTTTGAGTTTTTTTTTTTTTTTCCGGAAAGCTGGTAATTTCTTAATCATTTTAGAGAATTTTCTAAATGTCATGTCCTAAAAGGTATATAGTAAAAGGAATATTACAACAGTGTCTTTTTCTATTTCCTTCGGTCTCATCCAATAAAAAAATACCTACACACGATTCTCGAACACGATAACAACAAATAGAATCAAAGGACTGAAAATACTGAGAAGTTGGAATGCGATCAAAGGCTCATAACTGTGGAATTCGGTTGAAATTCATTTATTACTTTCCGAGTAAGCCTCCCTCCTTTGAACTTAAACCAGCATTCCCATTCGTGTACATATGTTCGCGAATAACGCACAGAAACATAAATCCACATATAGAAATCAAAAACTGGCATTGTCTTAACTCATACGATGAAATTTGAGGAAATGCGCGGAAAATTGTTTCAGGGTGATCGATTTGAAGTACCGGTTTTGTCATAGGAAAAAAGAATATTTAAAGCGTTGTGAGTGTAATTCAAAAAGACATTAACGTTATTGTAATGTTATTGTTTGCACATGGTAGTTTTGCCCTTTTCCTAAAAATTCCTATAACATGATGAAGATGGTATCAAATTATCTTCGGCGCCCTGTAGTCGCGCGATTCCTTATTCGTCATTCGGCTTTAGAACCGTAAAAAATCTTAAGTACAATGGATCAAGCTGAAAGCTAGAGGACACTTGCTAGAGGTTTGATGTGTTTTTATTGATTTAAACTTGTAAATAACGACATATTAAAGCGTAATTATTTAGTAAATGAGTGGAAACCGGAAGTTGATATGTTTACATTCTAATTTTGAAAATCTTCTACTTTCGTTTTGCATCTATTTGGTTTTTATTGAGTAAAAGCTGTATATCTCACAATAATCGCGTTTGCTTGATGCCTACGACCCCCCTTAATCGCTCTAGAATGTTTTAAAGAACTGGGCGACGTGATTATTGTAAAAATGCATTTTCGACCTGAGCCATATTTGTAAATATTTCCTAAATATTTTTACATGACTACCACAAGTCACTTGAGATCACGTGATTACCAAACACGGGACGGCGAATCACAAAACAAACAAACAAATTACTGCGCTGATTATTACCTTATTTTTCAATAATTTTAAGCAAACAAGAGCATGTTTAGAAGTCTCCTTTACATGTGCCATATTATTGTCTTCGGTTACAACTAACTGATTGTCCGTGGCAAGTTGAGATGAGAAGTAACCCGAAGTGTATTCATATCTAAGAGATCACGTGATATGTGTTTTAAAAAAAAACGAAATGAAATTGTCTTATGCTCATTTCGCGGTTTTGTTAAATCTAAGTTAGAATTGCTCCGCATTCCAACTTAAAAATACACACCTGTAATAGTCCCTATTTATTGCGTCTAATACTTTAAAATACTTTTGAAATGTGTTATTTTGCAAAAATTTTTGCCAGTTACATGTAACAAAAATGCTAAACGATTTGTTAGCGACCTTAACAGCGTAACTACAATTTGAATAGATGCTTCACATAATGTCAGCCAATGTCAGAGTTCAAATGCGATCCGCAACTTTGGTAATGTAGTCAGAAAATACAATCATTTGGGAATTTTTTTTGTTTTAGAAACAGACTGGAGGTAAACATAGACATCAATCTATTCGGTTTATTATATAACCTTTGTAATGATACTCTTTTTCCTCTATTGATATGAGTTCAATTTAAATGCTACTCGTACGCCTCGTAATGGGCATACTACTGGTACTGAGTTAGATTTAGAACCCAAGAAACTATTCCAGGAAACAATCTAATTTCTTGAAACAAATCTTCGCACAACTCCTTTAGACATTTTGTTTGAAGAGCTTATCTGTTAATGGCATCAACTTAATCAATCCTAAATCAAATAGACCAATCGAGGCTATCAGTCAGTCAAATAATCAGGCGACCAATTAAATAATTAATTTAGACCAGAAGTGAGTTTTTAACTCCAACGCTGGCCGCCAATATCATCTCATCTTTCAACATGACCTACCGATTCACTATCAACCTTACGCCAGTTTTAAACAGAGTACGCGAACTTGCAATCTCTTGCAAAAAGTCAAAATTGTGTGACGAACGCTTCAAAGAATTCTCTGTCTTGGATTTGTTTTAAGAATTTTGTTGAAATAATATAATTTTTAGTTTCGTCTATCAAAAACGAGCATTCTGATTGGCCAGAAAAAATATTCATTTCTCAACGAACAAAATTTTGAGTACCCAGCTATTTTGTATGCTTGCGCCAAAAAAGTTCCATATAATACATCAAGATAATAAGTTATATTTTAATGAAACAAAAGTACTATTCACATTTCACGTATTCGTACTGTGATTTGTTTTTCGTTTCATACGTCCATAAATAAATATATTCTCTTCATCTCTTAAAAATTCAGGTTCGATTTCGTTGTACATAAGCTCTAATCGAGCGTAGAATGTATCTTTTTGCATCTTATATAAAACTGAAAGTACTGTAAGCTAGCAAAGCGTTGTTTTCTTATGTAATTTTCTTTGCCATTTGTAGGGTAGAAAACATTGTTCACAATCTTTTCCAAAGTCTTTATTTTGGATATTCTTAAAAAGCGGGAATGAATGGGAAAGGGTTGCAAAGCATGCTTTTGAAGGTATTCTCTATTAACTTTGAATAAAGTCAGTCATTTTGAACACAATATGCTCGAGTATACACAAGAACTACTTTTTTGGCGTAGACATTCAGTGGATTTAATGGTTAAGCCTCCAGTGGCAGTTTGCACTCGTTTGAACTCTGAGAAGACCTCAAAATTGTGTCTGTTAACTTAAGCTACCAAAGCTGACGCTTTGCTAGCTAAAAACGATATAATATTGCTGGCTTAAATGGCCTGTCTTAATTGGAATATTTTACTTCTAGAACCCTGTTGTGTTCTTTAAAAGAATCTTGGTTGTTGATAAGTATGGAATATATAATAATTGCAATGCGCAGAACTATAGATGTACAATTAATAGTGAGCATCAAAGTTGAATTTTGCCTATAACTTAACAGACAATATATTCTTTGATCACTCACGATGACTTGCACACCTGCATTGGATTTCATCTACATTCGCGTAAGATGGTTTATATAACTTTCAAAGCATAGGGTCGTTGTCATTCTAATATGTCGTAACTACAGCTTGAATCAAGCTGTAGTTACGACATTTTAGAAAGACAACGACGATATGTATTTTCATAATACTACACATACCTCTGGAAATTCATTTTGTCCGTGTCCCTTGTGTTATGTTACTCTGCTATTAATAGATCCCACTTAAGGGAGACCATTAGACAAATAAATGTTTACAGTGATAATAAAGTGTAATGGCAACCGGCCAATCGCCACTGATTCCTTTGGCCCCGCCCATTGACTTCGACAGGAAGTTCGATTTTTAACGGCGTTGTTTTGCAAAATTTATGGCAAGTAGCATGTTAGAAACAAGTAGAAGGGTCGGTAGGCGACATAAACGTCGTAGCTACATATTGAATAAGCTGAAGGTACGACGTTTAAGTCGCCAAACAACCAAGATGACGCACCAAAATGGTGGCCTAGGTAAGATTTCAAACTTTAACTTCCAGTATATATGAATGATTTCATTGGTCGATTGATTATTTAATTTACAGCCGCCATTGGACAATTACATATTTGGGAAAGACAAAAACCTCGATATGCGGGAAGTAAGGTTGTTCATAATTGAATTGTCGTAATGCCTTTACAATTCAGTGCAGATTTGATACAATTTTGTACTCAAAGTTTATTTATTTTACAAAAAGTAGATCATACAAGTAAAATAGGCAGGTATGAGACTGCATGAATATTCAGGCTGATCGTTGCTTTTGATGCCTGTCAAGGCATACTATTCCGAAACAAACGAGACGCGGGTTAATAGTGTCTGTAGCACCAAGATGACTTATCTTCAGCAGACAAGTTTTATCATTAAATTGTTCTCTTTGCTAGGTGCAGATGCAATTAAATGTTACACAGGTAATTTGGGTCAGTTCGTTCACACAGACAGTTTTACCACGAGACGACCATACACACATGATGTTTCAGGTCTTCCCTTTTCTGTCATACAATGTACAGGTTCTTGCTTCGCTTCATGGGATAGTGCCGGTAAGTTTAAAGATGTATTACATCAAATGATTGATAGAATGGGGTTTAACGCCATTTTAACAGTATTTCAGTCATATCGTGGCGGCTGGAGCACCTAACAATGGATTCCTGGTATTTCCCACACTAGTACTACCACTACACCCTTTCCTAGCCTCCAGCTGCTATCCCACTTAGATTTACGATTATCCGCCCATTGGTGAGAGACAAATGTTGGAAAGAATAAGTGCCGCCGCCGGGGATCGAACCTATGACATCCAATGATTGGAGATTAGTAGTCTGACGCGCTACCGACTGCGATATTACATTCAAAGCATAAAAATAAATTCGAACGCTAACTCACCATTACAAACGGAGATAAAAAATCGGTAATTATGTCAATTTTTGATGCGTAAAAAAGGAAAATTCGCAACGATCGTAAGATCAATTAGAGCATTCAACGCCGAGAAATCGTTTAACAGTAAGTGAACGAATTTTCACCCCTTGCACCACTATCATTGCTCTATACTTAACCCATTTACACACAACATAATTTTAGACTGCTCAAAATTGAAAAAAGCTGCAGATGACAATTTCAAGTTGACTGAATTTTACATTTTTTCTTAATTTTGGATGGAAAACATTGTGGACAATGAAGAAATTGCTTGATACAAGCAATTTCTTCATTTTCCACAAAGTTTTCCAAAGCTTTTGTGATTGAGGGGCGTAAAAAGGAAGTATTATGTGGGAATAGGTTAATGCTTAAGCGTAAAGCAATGAGGCGTGTACATTGATGGTTGTTTTTCAAACTGCCTATTCCAAACCGATTTGTAATATAAAAAAAGTGATTATTCCCTTTCTTGCACTGGTTTAGCTAACAAATTGGTAAATCATTGAATCATTTACACTTTGATGTAAAAACTTTTTGCAACAAATTGACTTCTGTTTCCTTTCCGTCAATAATACAGCCCCATTTTCTTTCTTTTTTAACTGCTCATTGCAGGAATTCTTTTTTTTTTTTTTTGAAATTCTTAATTAGAATTAAACCAAATTTCTATTTGGCAGAGAATATAAAAAAGCAGAACAAATTACATATCATAAAAGGAAACACCATACTGATGAAAGGCAACTGCAAACCTCCGAATCTCAGGAAAGTTGACTGATTGACTGAATTGGGTTTAACGCCGCTTTTAACAGTATTTCAGTCATATCGCGGCGGCTGGAGCACCTAACAATGGATTCCTGGTATTTTTCACACCCGTACTATACCACTACATCCTTTCCTAGCCTCCAGCTGCTATCCCACTTAGGTTTACGATTATCCACCCATTGGTGAGAGACAAATGTAGGAAAGAATCTTAGGAAAGAGGACAATAATGAGTTTACCGACAAGTCAAACAGCCTAACCAACTGTCAGATCATCTGTACGGCGCACTAAATGGGTCAAAAGTCAAAATTATGTAGTAAAATAAACGCGTGCACGCGTAAATAATACAGGTGCCCTCATAACATTTAGGCGTGCGCGCATAATTACTGAGCGTTCAATGGTATACAATAAGCGAGTCCGCCTAAATAACAAGTGCGCGCACAATATGACTATGTTTACTTTTTTACGTGCACGCTCATATTTCGAAAGTACTCACGTTAAATAACGCCTGCACTTTCAAAATATAAGCGCGCACTCTTAAATTAAACGGGTTTTATGTATTATTTACGCATGCACGCGTTCTTTATGCAAAGAGGACTTAGAAGGGACTTTTGACCCAAACGGTACACCATACATCTAACCAAAAATGTGATTACAATGTTGTTTTGTAAGAATTGACCAATTGTATGACAATAGGTGACTAAATGAAAATTTGGCTTTTATTTCGGAAGGTGTTCATATTTCGAATCCCCAAAATATTTTATGAACACAAATATTCTGACCTGTTTTCAGGCTGATTGGACTTAAAACAAGGCATGTAAAGTGTCTTCAAGGTTTTTCTAAGAACTGAACACGTGACCCAGTTTTTTAACCCAAGTGACCTAATTTCAATCTTGCCCAGAGCTTCACCAAGACAAACATTCTGACAAATTTTCAGATGGATTTAGCAGACAAAAAGGCATGAAGCGTGTCTTTAAGGTTTTTCTAAGAATTGATCTATTGACTCAGTTTTATACCTCAACTTCAAGTAATCAACAATTTCTTTAATCATCGTATACATGTTAACTATTTTAGCTTTAGCAGTCATTATCATACAGTAAAACCCCTCCTTACGACCACCCCGGAAATACGGGCACCCCTCTATTACGACCGAATTTTTACAGAACGGAATTTTTTGTTCTTTATTTCAATGGTCGCGAACCCCTCTAAAACGGGCACCCCGCTATTCCGAATTACGACCACTAAATTCAGTACCAACTATAGCTGATACACTATTTTAAACCCCACTAAAACGACCAGTAACTTCACTCATTGAGACCGATCACCCGAATTTCACACTTGATAAGGGCGACACTAATTGGGTACGAATACATTGTAAATACATTATCGGATTTTTGATTATGTGATATCGAACCCTTATTTTATATCGTTCTTACTTGGTAATAAGAGGACCTCACATTGTTGGCTTTGATATTGACAGGTTGTGAAAACCTTTTACAATTGTGTATTATCCATTTCATGTGTTTAGCCAGCCCATGAAATGCATTCTAAAGGTAGATATCGATGTTTTTCTCATACCACAGATTTTGATTATTCTTATTCCCTCTCATATACTATTTCAAAACAATATTCTGAAAAGTAGTTTTGCGAAAATCAGTCGTCGTGTATCTGAATAAACAGAGGTATTTCCCTAATAGCCTAAGTAGGCTGTTAATCTAGTTTTAGATTTAGCTCAGACAGTTGCAAAGAATATCGGGTATTTCAAGCTGTGGAATCTCGAATTTAGTTTGAATTTGCTCTGACCAACGTCAGTGTTAAGTCATCAGGAGTTATGTTCGCTAGCCGGTCTTCAATTCCGTGAAGATCAGTCAAAAACTGTCGTAAGCGTCAATACGAATAAAGACACTTATAGTAGTTTTGCGCTAACCAGTTTGTGTGGCATGATTTAGGACGTTGGTTGTTTCGCTTGTCAATTTGTCACTTTCCGTTGACTTAGTTTCAAATGAGGTGATGCGGTGTCGACAACCGAATTCCATATCTAAGAATAACGTGGAATTACGAGCATTTCCTATTTAACAACATCAACAACAACAGCAAAAAGACACTTTGAGCCTGATTACCGCGAAGACAATAACTGATTCAAATTTAAGTGTTAAGCGTATGTTAGCGTATCTGTAGGCAATTGGCGAATTCTTATCACGGTTTCAGAAACATCGATACCTCTCTTTAAACTCGGGAATAAATAACTTACTTGTATGCATTAGTTCTAGCAATCAGACTCTTTTAATCGGCTCTTGTTCGGAAATCATTCTAAAATTTTGTTTTGAAAGGCGGCCGGTTAATCGGGACAACTTGTTTCTCACAAGATTTAGTCCTAAAGGTAGAGTTACCCTCCCATTATTCCTTAATACAGGCCAAAGTGTCCCTAGTGAGGTATTTACGAGTGTCTACAACACATTTGGCCTAGTTCCCCGGTAATTATAAGGGCATTTCGGTAATCCGAACATGGACTTCATTTTGTTCGGCGGATCTGCTCATCTTTCGTTTTTGTCGGAACCAAAGCGGATTCACACAGTTTGATTAGGTTTTTCGGTTCATACCTCCATGAAAACAAAAAATATTCTCTTCATCAGAACAGAACAAAACAGAACAGAAATTTTATTAATCGACAAGTACAAAAGGTACATAGCCATACAAACATATACAAAGCAATACATTTCAGTCACAGTTATTGGTCTTTATCAATAGGTAAAAGAAGAGAGCAATGATACAAGTTTTTTTCTGTGTGAGTTTGTTGAGGGTTTTTTTTTTTTTTTTTTTTTTTTTTGCGGGGGGGGGGTGACAAAAATTTTGGGAAATACTTTTAAATAAATAAATAAAGACATCGAGAAAAACATAAGAGATGGATGAGCGTATAACAATGGTTAATGCTCAAGCTATACATATGTGCACTTGCACTACTTTACCTCTAATTGCGCTTATTGATTGGTGTGAATGTAGCGGTTATCAGACTTTTCTCTTAACTGAAGAGCAAGTTCAATAAATTTTACCAATTGTTTTAACGTGATTACATTACACGTGGACATAAGTAAGTTGAATTTATAGAAAGAAGGCTTCTTGTGATAGAATGAGTCAATATACTTTTTTCGTAGGGGTGCATAAATGGGACATATACATATGAAATGAAAAACATCTTCAATGCCATTTGAGTTACAATATAGGCAGATTCTTTCATTTCTGGGTGTTGGACTGCTACTATAACGGCCAGTTTGAATTCTAAGGCAGTGAGCTGATAGTCTCATTCTTGTTAGGAAAAATCTAGTGTTTGCCGGTAATATATCTAAGTAATTTTCGTAAGAGAATGTTGACTTAAAATGTTTAAACTCCATTAAAACTGGACTACTATCTAGAGATCCTTGCCATTCCTGGATGAAACAATCAATTACTTTTTGTTTAAAAATGTATGGAAATATTTTGAGAGACACATCTCTTAAATAAAAGTAAGAACTGAATATAATGAAAATTGTGGAATCAGATTTCGGAGATCAAAGTTCTCTTCTGACCGAAAGGATTTTATCAATCGGGGTTTTACGATGACAGAAATGATAAATCATATTGTGCGTGCACTTGTAATCAGCCAAAACATGGACTCATAAAGAACCATGGTTATCGCGGAAAAACATTTAAGTACGGTGAAATAGACGTGATATGTGCGGGTTTTTTTTTTATTAATATTATTATAACATTAAAATCTATCCATTTAAAAAATCTCAAAAAAATGTTTCGTTTCATAGTTTCTGTTGTTGTTGTTGTTGTTATTCAAAAGGTAAAAGGACACGAGATAGCAATTCATTGTTTTTTAACTAAAAAAAAGGATGAATAGTTAGAAAAAAAGTTAGAAAACGTTTTTAGTGCTATCTCACGGGAACGAGATACACAGTCATTCAAAGTCGGTCTATATTTGAGCTATAAACAGCTTGGAAATGGATGCCGCGTTAGAGAAGTAACCTGGTTAGATGATCATCTTGTGGAAACGACTTGCTATCTCGTGCGCACGACATAGAGACTGAATTTGATTGACTGTGGATCTCTTTCCCGCGAGATAGCAATTCGTTTCCTTTCTTTTTACAAAAGAAACTGAAACAAGATCCAACAGTTCTTTAACACGATAACTTTTTATTCTCCCTGAAAAAAAAATCGGGAGAGCATATAGTCGCCGGCTTGTGCGCGCGTCCGTCTATCCGTCCTTCCGTCCGTCCGTCCACCCGTCCGACGTCATATCTCAGGAACCCCTGGGTCTAATTGGATGAAACTTCATATATAATCTTCCTAGGATATTTTCCGAGAGACCTTTTTTTGGATTTTCTCAATTCAAGGCTTCGTCACGAGAAAAAGGGGCCTTAATGTTAAAAATAGTTTTTTGCCAATTTCTCCTAGTATAATAGTCAGAATTTTTTGAAATTTCATTTTTGAAAAGCAAATCAGATCCTCTTGACCATAAACTATCGAAAATTTACGATTAAAAGACGTGTCATGGGAAAAGGGGCCTCATTCTTATTAGCTTGACGTAAGCTCCCTTTTCGTCCTGCAAAAACTTATATTGGCCATAACTTTTGATTGGTAACAGATATAGTCTTCAAATTTCAAATGTGCATTGCTTGTGACAAACCCTTTTTGTTGGTACTAAGTTGAAGGTCATCAGTCAAGGTCAAGGTCATTTCTCAAGGTCAGGATTTCGAAAATCTTAACTTTAACTTGTCTATAAGTCTACAATGGTAGGTGATATAGCCTTCATATTTCACATGTGCATTGCTCATGATAATACCTTTAGGTTGGTATTAAGTTCAAGGTCATCTGTTAAGGTCAAGGTCGTGTCTCAATGTCAAAAAACAAAATTGTTAACTTTTACATTGTCCATAAGTTTACAATTGTAAGTGATATAATCTTCATATTTCACATGTGCATTGCTTATGACAGTTCCTTTATGTTGATCCTGAGTTCAAGGTCATCTGTCAAGATTAAGGTCATTTCTCAAGGTCAAAATTTTGAAAATTTTAACTTAACATCGCTCATAAGTAAACAATGGTAAGTGATATAGCCTTCATATTTTACATGTGCATTGCTTTGGCAATGGACTTTCTGTTGGTACTAATTTCAAGGTCATCTGTCAAGATCAAGGTCATTTCTCAAGGTCAAAAGTTCGATAATCTTAACTTTAACATTGTCTATAAGTTTACAATGTAAAGTGATATAACCTTCATATATCACATGTGCATTGCTTATGACATGACCTTTCTGTTGGTATAAGGTTCAAGGTCATCTGTCAAGGACAAGGTCTTTTCTTAAGGTCAAAATTTGGAAAATTTTAACTTTAACATCGCCCATAAGCATACAATGGTAAGTGATATAGCCTTCATATTTTACATGTGCATTGCTTATGACATAGACTTTCTGTTGGTACAATTTCAAGGTCATAGTCAAGGTCAAGGTCAGATTGTCAAGGTCATTAATTTTCAAATATACCTCCTTTACAAATTTCCAAAATGTCTTGTTACTTTAAATAAATGTTCTTATTAAGTGCCCTAGGTAATGTTTATTTCAATTTTTGACCCAATGAACCAAATTATGCTAAAAGGGGGCTTAATGCCACGTAGCTTTACATTTTGTATATTTCCTACTCTAAAATAAATCAGTCTATTGATTCTTCAAGACTACTCAAGTTAGAGTCTTTGTATGGAGACATTTTTCTTTGATAACTTTGATAGTCAAGGTAAAATATTTAACCCTTTACCATATAATAATATTGAATTTTACTAGAATCAGGCATGTGAAGCCAAACAGATTCCTTCAATGTTGGTCAAACTTCCAAATGTCTTGTGAACCGAACTCTCAAACTATAGTTGCACTCAATAAGAAGTTTTTTGTCCAATAATGGCATACAGTTTTGTGATAAAAGCCTTATTCGGGGAGCATAATCTGTCTCCGACAGCTCTTGTTTTTCATTAAAAAGGGGCAAGAAAAAAGAATTACTATCTCGTTTCGTATCAATATAACAAAACATTTTCCGAATTTTCTGTTTTCTTCTTTTTTTACGAGTTAAAAAAATCTTAATTTAAAAAAACGCATATGCCACGTCTATGTTGATATAGTTAACCGTTTTGAGTTTCATTGGTGTAAAGTAGTCTATCCATAATGCCCTATTGTGTAATCGGCCAGACGTCGGGATTGCTCCGGTGACGTCATAACATTTCGGGTTCATTTATTAGTTATAAGCAATGTCTTCTTTTTCAATAATGTTTTCTTACAGGAACGCAAAAAATCAAAGATTGTGCAAAATGATTAATGGTCGGAAAATGGAAAATGCTATAGATAAAGTATTTATTTTTTTTATATTTTTTTCTTAATGACAGGTACAGTGATATTAGGTTGCAGTATGGCGGAAAGGCAAGACGGATGTCACTCGGAACCGTTTATGTTTACAATAACCTGCTATTGTAACTCGGATTTTTGTATTAAGCGAATAGCGATGACCATGGACATGGTCCTCTCTGTCGGGTAAACGCAAAATAGTGTCCTAAAATTGAAAGGTAAGCCTTTTAACCCATTCCCACACAATGATGCATTTTGACGCCACTCAAGAAAAAACAATTTGGACATAAATGCTCATTAATGAGATCAACGTTGCGAAATTATTTTGAAAATCCATCTACCAATGTAGAAATATGCTCGGGTGAAGTTAATTTTGTGGAATGACTTTCATTTATGACCTTGATCTAAGGAATACCCAACAGAACTTTACACGTGACACTAGTTATTTTGAAATCTATTGAAAAATTTAGAAATATACTCTGGACAAGAATTAGACGCACATACGCAAACACCTACCTCACACACGGACAAAAATAACTTTATTTACCCGTCGCGATTATATGGCGGGGGGAATAAAAATACCACTATAATCATAGCCGGAGTTGGTGAAATTATCTGATAGCTCCTGCTATCAAATTAGATATGGAATTTGTGATGTTCTTGTCTTAATATTTAAATCATTATTTTCTTAATACATACTTTTTTACTGCTTTTATTTGTGTTTTTTACACGAACCGAAAAATATGTTTTAGAGATTTTTATATTAATCAGTGTCAAAGTTGTGTCTTAAGCTATTACCAGACGACAAATTCAGATTGATCTAATTTCAAAGAAGTTGCAGACATAGAATTCAAAACATGTTTTCTTTTGCGACAGGAAAAACATTGATAATGAATAAATGTCTTAGAAAAAAGCTTTTTTTTTTCAAATTTCCACATTTTGTCTAAAGCTATTTTCTTGGGGAGGTTAAAAGTGGGATTATCGGTAATGGAATACTATACAATACATGTAATGCAATCTGACATAATTTATTTCAGGAATCAAACTGAATCCTGATGACAGAGTATGGTGATTGACTGTTATTTTCATATCGTGGTTGCAAATTAAAAAGCTTCACAAATATGTCGGTCAGTGTTGGATTTCAAATTGCACTTCCGGTCAAGATCAATAACTGAATTGGTCTTTTTTTTTTCTTTGATTGATAGCGATTTGTCAATGAGCTATGGTATTTTGAAATTAATGATGTGTTGTTCGTATCATTAAAAGCAAAAAAAAAAGAGAACAGTGTGAGAAAAAAAAGAAATTTGCTGGTTACAAGAAAATTCTTCTCTTCCCACTCTGTTTCCCTACTTAAATATCCATGTTTCAGAAAAAAATTTATTCACTGGGTAAATGCAAAAGTGGCTATTTATATTGAACACAATAAGTATAGGAATTTATTTTGTACCTTTTCATCCAAAATCCAAACTATATGAAAATATAAGAGCATACTAAGATTTTATCAATTTTACAATCACTTTCGTGAGAAAAGGCAAGAGCTTTGCAATTTCTACACGAAAATTTAATCGAAAGAACGTAAGGGTCACAATTAAACATCACACCATCAAGTCAATGTCTTGTTTTGTGTCCAAGAAAGTCCACCGTAGCTAGATTGGTGTGCATTCTTGGTTTGCGACAGATATATGTATACCAGTTCGTATGCCAGGAGTATGCTGTCACCGCCATAGTGTTAATCCTTGTCATACTGAACCCGAAATATTCGTGCTTTGAAAGGAGGTATAGACAAAGATCGGCCTGCTTGTCCATTTAAAACAGAATTGTTTATAAAATAAATTTTCAAAAGAAATTTCAACCCACAATTCGTGCTTCCAGTGTTTTTAGCCCTTTGTTTTTAATGCAAATCTGTAGAGAATTTATAATTCGGCATTACAAGGGTTAATATTTGAAACTCTCTTGCGTTTTCAAAGTCAATCCGATTTCCCTGACTCCTCTATGCCTGCACCCTCCCTCCGGCGAACAAAATTGGGAGGGACGGAGCGATTCACAAATAGCCTAGCTACTGTCTTGGTTCTCTTCTCATTTTCTGTTCCTAACCGATTGCGTCGTTACACTATGACGTTGTAACAACCACCTAATGTGTATTCATTTATTACATAATTCATGTTGTATCTGACCCAAAGATGAGTTGCTGCTCTGTTGCTGTGGTCAAGACGATCATTATCCTGTCTGTCTGTTTTTTTTTTTTTTTTTTTTTTTTTTTTTTTTTTTCAATTTTTTTTTTTTTTTTTTTTTTTTTTTAGTTTTTGTTTTGTTTTAACAATCAAACAGACACTTTTAGTCAAGTTAGCGTCTTTTCTCGACGTCGGTCCAAGGCTGAATTTCTGTTTTCTTTTGCCGGTTTTTCTCGATTCAAGTGAGCTCCAATACAGGCAATTGACTTTAGCCGATTTTTAGTGAATATGAATTATTATTCAAGCGCTCCGCTTAATTTTCCAAAAAGTCACTTGATAGATGCGCTTACAGAAAAATTGTACACGTTTGATTGACGTGTCAAACTTTTGGCATCTTCAGGCGTGTGAGAGGAGATGAATGACATAAAATGTATTAAAACTGTTCAACATGATAATTCCAAAAAATCCAATCTTTTTGTTCGGTATATATGGATTAGATTTGAATTATTGAAAGGAAATCAGCCAATCCTCTCTATAAACTACAGGTCTATGTCTTGGTGTTAGTGTCGACCCCAGTATTCTTGAGAAAAGATTGTAAGGCTAACTATATAGATAGGACCGGAATTCGATTTCAATTGATATGAATATTTTTGTTTTCATTAAGATATGAACCTAAACACTTAATCACACTAACGTATTTTGTGATTAGCTTTTCAGATTAATACCTCAATAAACAAAAATATTATCTTCATTTGTTCTTCTTTTTTACTTTATTTATCTTTTCCAAATCCAACTAAACAATTTTATCTTACACTGTCTTCTATTAGACATGTGCGAAGGAAGTATGAAATCGGAGACGGACACCGAATACGGATTAAACTCGGGGGCTGTATAAAAACAAACGAAAGAAGATCCAAACAGATGCCATTAATTGTTAGTTTAAATATTTAATTCAACTGTTTTAGAAGAACTTAGTCCAGTTATTGGTTACTGGGGTTGGTGTTGATGCTGGCATGACAAATTCTTATCTTACTAGTTCCTCCTTTCTCGAGGTGTTTACTTGAAAAATATTCATACTTTTAAAATGGTAAAGGTAAAATTTGATATATCTTATATCTCCTTTCTGCCCGGTCAATACTTCATACACCTTCGCAACGTGGCCTGTTTATGTGTGGAATGTATGGAATGTATGAATGGGCTCTTTCATTAAGAAATGAACATCACAATGGGGTCAAATGGTTTAAGACGTTTTTAAGCCTTTCGTAGGTTTACATGTCATTTATGTTCATAGGGATTATTGTATAGAAAACAAAACAAAAACAAAACCTCTTGTTTTGGCAAAGATTTTTGTCCACTATCCGGTGTACCTAGATACAAAGCTTTAATCTTTACTACGAAGCAACTCACATCCAGCAATCAAAATTACATGTATATTCTGTTTTGCAAATAAATGTCTTGATTCATGTTTATTTCGTCGAATTGGTTCTCTTGGTGGTTATAGTTTTTTAAGGGTGAACTTCAATAAGACGAGAAATTCAATAACATGCGAGACAACGTCATAGAGGACAAAAGGTTACGATGCCAGTCCTAAAATCCTGAGTGATCTATAACCAGAGGTCCCAGAGTACGATGGTGAGAACGCGAGAGTATTACGATGAATGCCCAAGAATCTGATGATATGAACGCAAAAGTACGATTTCTATAACGCGGGAGAACCTTGTTAACAAAGCAGGAGTATTATGTCGGGACGCGTGAGTATGATGTTGAGACTGCGAAAGTATTATAATTAGAACGCAAATGTATGAGGCCGGGAACGCGAGAGTATGACGAGAACAAGAACATATGATGATGAGAACGCGAGGATATGATGATGAAAACACGATAGTATGATGATAAGAAAGCGAGTGTATGATGAGAACACAAGGGTATGATGTCGAGAACTTGAGCGTATTATGATGAGGACGTGGGAGTATGATGTTGAAAATGCGAGAATATGATAATGAGAACGCGAAGGTTTAATGATGAGAGCACGATGGTATGATGCCGAGAATGTTAGAGTATGATGATGAGAACGCGAGATCATGATGATGAGAACGCGAAGTAAGATGATGGAAAAGCGAGAGTATCATGATGAGAACGCGATAGTATGATGATTGGATCGCGAGAGTATGATGATGAAAAAGTGAGCGTATGAAGATGAGAATACGAGAGTTTTATGATGAGGACGTGAGAGAATGATTTTGAAAATGCGAGAGTATGATAAAGAGATTGCGAGAGTTTGATGATGAGAACACAAGGGTATGATGCCGAGACCACCAGAGTGTGAAGATGAGAATGCGAGAGTATGATGATGAGAAAGCGAAGGTATGATGATGAGAATGTGAGAGTTTGATGATGAGAACGCGAGAGAATGATAATGACAACGCTTGAGTTTGATGGTTAGGTCGAGGGATTATGATGTCGAGGACATTAGTGTCCGAGTTAGTATTGCATGCATTTTTAATCGATTGTGTATTGTCTAATTTCATGTTATATACATAAAAATTTTGTTATGAATTTTGAATTTGTGTTTTTGTCTAATTCAAGAAATAGATTTTCCGAAAGAATGTCATACCGAAGGAATAATTTCGTATCCTTTGGATTTACGACATTCGTATTTGATGTTCAGTGAATAATTATTGGTCCGGAGATCTATGTTATGATATTTACACTGGCTGTAAGCGAATCAAAACGCAGCCCTCGGTTTACCAAGATTAAAAGACCAATCGCTGTATGATTGTAAACGCAGCGACGCAAACCTGTTTATTCGCCTACTTAACTTTTTTTGGTTTACCAATTCTATGTATCATAATGATTATGGTAATAGTAATGAATAGCGAATGTTATAGTATAGTTGTCTGTCTATAAAACCTTGCCCTTTGGTAAAATATACTACTGAAATTTTGCTAAGGATCACCTTTTCATTCAATGATATAATGATAAAAAATTTTTTAAAGAAAAAAATATTTTTAAAGAAAATATAGATTGTATTTTTTCAAAGAAAATATAGATTGATATTCGGACTTGATGATGCTGTAGCAAAAATGTCGATTCGGCATGTATACTACGCACAAGAATCTTGGGAAAAGACATACCTCTAAAACTTTGTTAATTTAACTTTGTATCTTCACGTGCATTGGTACATTATATTCACAAATTTTAGATTGATTTCCAGTTCAATATGGCAGATAGACGTTTGAGACGCCGTCTTAGTCAACATGAGATGAATAGGGGCATTGGGATGCTTCATTCTGGGTTATCCTAGGGCATGCTTCTAATGTCCCATGGTGTAATTTCCAAAATGTTGAATCAATTTATCACGACCGGAAATGTTAGGTAATTGCATGCTTGGAGCGAGACGGTCATCCAATGAGGTTCAAGACCGGTTTCTGGTGATTCAGGCACGGCGTCACCGATTTGACAAGGCAACAGCATTACGTAGGGACTTTCCGAACGTCATCGTTGTGCGCATAGGTACCCCAACCATCAAAAATCAGTTGCATGATGCTGCCCTGTAATCCACCTGCATTCCGGGTTACGTTGACCCGATATCACTTGCAAATGCGTTAATACACTATTCCATTTTTGCGGGGAAAATGCGTTTGTTTTTACTGTAAAGATGTTGCGGTTGCTTCTAAAAGAGATTAACCTTGACCTTATTGTTTGACACATAAAACAGAGTGGCATATACCTTTAAACCAAATCTGAGCCTGAAATCGTTCGGAAAGTACCGAAAACTGTTAAAACAACATTTTGAAAAATATTAAATGTCAAAGTCGTCAGTTTAAGTTTTGGGTTGCAGTCTTTCAAACATTGATTTGTGACAGTCACATTGACTGTAAAATATAGGCATTCATAAAGTGCATAATATTAATATGCAAAATATGGGTCTTGCAATACTTTGTAATTTTGAGAATATCTTTCAATACGGATGGACAAAGAGATTGACGAACAGACGGGTATATTGAAATAAGAAAAACGGAAAAACTATAGGTCGCCAATCTTTCGATACGGACTTGAAAACCGTTATTTCTCCATTTTTTTTTAAAATCGGTTACGTTTGTTCTGATACGACCCCTTTTAATCTGTTATCGGTTTTCCGTTTTCTGTCGCACATGATTATTTTTCCTACTGTATGTAAACAGTTGTAGTAGTTGTTTTTCCAATGTACTAATGAACTTATCAATTTACGAAATAAAGACAATACTTTGTTGACGTTGAAGAAATTGCTTGATAAAAGCAATTTCTTCATTATCAACTATATTTCCTAAGCTTTTGAGGGGCGTAAAGGGAGGGATTGAGTGGGAATGGGTTGAAAACAAATTACAAAAATAAGACTCTAGATACCACCGTCTTTGAAACGACGGAAATGAAGCTTTCGTCCTTATCCATTTCGTATCATATTGTTGTACATTAGTTGATTTCTCGATGTAACTATTTAAGAGTTGAAGAGAATATTTTATGTTTTCGTGGAGGTATGAACCGAAAAAACTAATCACATTGTATGAATATGCGAAGCGGATTCATACATGAGTGTGATTAGGTTTTTCGGTTCATACCTCCATGAAACCAAAAAATATTGTCTTCCTTTCTTATAATTTAATAGCATCGAGCGAAAAATGCAACAACTTTACAAATTTTGATACCTATTTGTATGGAACTATTTTGTGCGGAAGCATATAAAATGGCTGCGTGCTCAAAATTTTGTTCATGGAGGTAAGAATTAAATTTTTCGACCAATCAGATCGCTAGTTGTTGATAGACGAAACTAACAATTAAATTATTTAGAAAATGATGTAAATAAAACATGTATAATCATAAACCTAATCACACTGTATGGAGCCACAATGAGGCTTAAAACAGAAAGTAGGTAGGTTTTTTTCTTTTGTTTCATACGTCAATAAAAACAAAACAAAAACAAAAAAAGATTTTCGTCCCTCACGATTTAATAAATATTGCCAATAAAAGAGGTTATTCTACCAGTTTTGAGGAAACTCCGTTTGTGATAACTGACGAATGTCTTTCTAGCGTAGTTACATCTTACGAAGAAGCATGGCGTCTTTGGGAGAGCAAGAAGTCGTAACTACAGCTTGAGTAAAGGTGTATTTACGTTTTGCACGCCTGACGTCGATAACCAGATTTCTTATATGTCTGCACGCGTGAATTCTGACATAGGTCATTTTGATGATATCTAACCTGACTAAGGACTATTTGATGGTATTTCAAGTACCGATGTCTTGCAATCTGACCAAGGAATTCCTAGTATTGACTTCATCAGATTTAATGAAAGATTATCAGATGAAATTTCAAGTTCTAACATTGTGTACTGGACGGCTCGCCAATGGGAATCCAATTACTGACCAACCAATCAAATCATGCATATAGAGCAGATGTCACCTTTTTACCCCGACACTTATAGCACATATCCTGCCCGACATATGTCTCTCACCAACGGGTAGATAATCGTAAACCTAAGTGGGATAGCAGCTGGAGCCTAGGAAATACTGTTAAAAGTGGCGTTCAATTCCATTAACCAATCAATCTTGTCCCTAATATCCATGTTAAGTAGAACGTTCACCGACCTTGGTGCGAGAAGACGGCGATTTGGCATCATTTGAAAATGTTTTTTTTTTGTTGTTGTTTTTTTTTTAAACATCGAACGTCGAGCATTAACATTAAATATAGATTTGTAACAATTTTCAGTCATATCGCGGCAGCTGGAGCACCTTACAATGAATTCCTGGTATATCTCGTACCAGTACTACCATTACATCCTTTCCTAGCCCCCAGCTGCTATCCCACTTATGTTTACGAATATCAACCCTTTATTGAGAGACATATTTCGGAAAGGATATGTGCCGCCACTCGGGATCGAATCAATAACCCTCGATGATTGAAGATTTAGAGTCTAACTGGATATCGTCATAATATAGATATCGTCATATAAATGATAGACCCCGCAAGTAGCCGGCAAGGGTTTACCCAAAATGGTATGCGACGAACTTCTTTTTCAGTCCATATTCGTTTCAGTATACTTCAATTAACCCACTAACAGACGACACAATTTTAGCCTGCTCCAAATTGAGATAAGTTGCTGTCGACAAAATTGAATTACCGAAATCTTAAGATTTTTTATCTTTTAAGCTTTAAATTATTGTGAAAAATGAAGAAATTGCTTGTTACTAGTAATTTCTTCATTTTCCACAATTTTTCCCTAAATATCTTTCCTTGGGCGTCAGAAGGCGTCATTGTGTTGTAATGGATTAACTAAATATGAACACATAATGATTTTTTTATTGAAGGCATTTAAATTAAAGAAACAGTGTTTTATGTATTTTACCCATTACCCACCCCAGGGGGATGTTAGTAAATATACGTGCACCCTCCCTACCGTCCGTCTGTCTTTCCGTGTCAAGTTTTGTCCGAAGCACATCTCTGAAGTATAGTTGGTATCCACTTGAAACTTCATTTGTAACCAGTAGAGCAACACTGAATTCCTGACGAAAGCACAACAGATGAAATACTACGGACAGTCAAGGATAACAAAAGCTCATCATGACCATGTCGTGATCATGCAAGATAAAAAGCTCAGGGATTGAAAATGTTCAAATACCATTAATAACCTTCGGGCGTTTGGCTAGTAGAGCTAAGAATATTTAACAATTTTGTGTATAGGTACTTTTCGCTTGTCGATATAAAGGTTATCTGTAAACCTATATATATATTTTTTTATTTTAGTTTAAGGGGGGTGTTAAACATGTATTTGGCAGGACTTTTTCCTTCACGTATATATCGATGGCTTAGAGCAAAAACATAGTATGGCTCTATCATATCATGCATCATGCTCTATCCATTGTATAGAGCCATACTATGTGTTTGCTCTAAGCCCTCGATATGTATGGGTAAACGTGAAGTAAGACATCACCCAAGAGACGGCCAAATGGTTGCTTTACTGTATAATCACTGGTTTTTACGTCCTTGTGATTTTATACTTGAGAAAACATTGTGGGGAAAGAATAAATTGCTTGTTACAAGCAATTTCTTCTTTTTCCACCAATATTTTCTACCCTACTGAATGGATATTTTCCAAATTTAATCCAATATGAATTGTCGTCTGCAAATCCTTTGATATTGGACAGGTCTAAAAAAAATGTCAAAACAGGAAAGGGTTAATACACGTTTTAGTGCCATACATGAGGGATCGGTTCGACTGTATACATAATCAACGGCAAGATTCTCTCTTAATCCTTTGATAATAGAACTCATTAGAATCGTCTCAATGAGAATCATGCAAAAATAGTATAGAGGAACAATTGACCAATCGTGGCTGTCAATCAAACAACCAGTCGACCAATGAAATCATTCATCTAGACCAGAAATGAGATTTGATTTTCGGCGTTGTCAGTGGGCGGATCTAGCACTCAGTCATTTGTTATCTGCATAAACCACACGCCCTCTTTTATTTATTGATTAGTATCAATTACTTATGTTTTACAAAAATGTCCTGTAGACAATCATAATCCCTCGATTTTAACATTAATTAGCAATCTAAGCTGAAAAGATTAGCTAGCCAGAAATAGTATGATGATCAGTTTATTCTTGGTTATGTTGACAACTTACTCCACATTTAAACAAAATATCAATCTTGCAATGTATAGTACAAAACAAGCACAAAGGCAAATAAGATGAAAAAATGTTTTAAACAAATAATAGTATTCAGCAGACATCTATGCACTAGACCAAGCTTTCTTGCAAACCACTCCTTCTGAGAATCAATAGACAAAAGAGGGTAATTCAGAATGAACTACATCTCTCCAATAACTTGACCTCACAATTTATCAAGATAGTGATTTAGAAATCTCTGCTACAAAGCAAGCAAAAGAAAGCAAAAGGGGCAGCATTCCTGTTTCAGAGTACTTAATAAACATGCACATATACAAAATGAATAGTGTCTACTTACACATGAGGCCTCTGATACATACAAAATACAATTGGCCAAACTAAAGACCCTATAAATATGCCAACACATTATAAACTAAATCAACATAAAACAAGCATAAAGAGCTAGAATGGATTTATTACTTCAGCAGAATCAATAACCTCCAGTTCCCCAGGTAGTATCAAATACTACCATCACAAGAAATAAACCCTCAATGAAGTAAGATACCTTCATTAAAAGGGTCCCCGTCCACATGACCTTGAGCTAAATTCCCAGAAAATATTACCATTAGTAATCGGCCTTCAAAGTTGTACGATACCAACTTTAAAGAGGATGTACTTCACACAGTAAGAAATCCATTCTATATTTAAAAAAAATCTTAATCTTCTTGCACCCTCCATATTGTGATGTAGGCCGCCATCGCGGACAGCAAACATCCCCCTAACCGGGTGACCGAAATTAAAAAATGACCTATAAGAATGCAAGAACTTGATGTTTCGAGTACTACATAATTTCTTCAATTGGGGGTTTATGTTTTTTGTCTTTTCATCTGTCTTATCATAGTCCTTTTCAATGTTACCAGATTGTTGAACCCACATCTTGCACTGATAAGGCATTAACAACATTGGTCCCAACATAAATAAAAGTGAATGGTGATGATACCAAATCCGGAACTCTTTCAATTCTTTTTGCAAGTCCGGTTATGTTAATTCCAGAAAAAGGTCGAACCACTGCACGATCAATTCTTGCCACATGCTTTGCAATTGAGTCCGACAAGACCTGAACTTATATATCTGAAAAAAGATTAAACCCTAGCTTACTTATCTTCTAAAACTTGCAATTTATCCTCTCAAGTCAATTCAAATAACCCTGATATGCATCAGACTTCCAATCACCTAAAAGCTGAATGTACTCTGAAGGTATATTCGATTTAAAGGCAAGAGTAGCATATCTCCCTCTAAAGGAGTGGGTACTATACAAGGACCCATTAAGACCAGGACTGTCTCGGTGGCTGAGTGGTATAGGTGCTTGACTCGTGATCTGAAGGTCACGGGTTCGAGCCCCAACGTCACCGGGGTGTGTTCATGGGCGAAACACTTAATAGCCAGTTCCAGTCTACCCAGCTCTAAAAGTGGGTAGCAGTGACGTTCAGCCACTGCCTCTCTTAAGGGACGTGAAAACATCTGGATTGTTATTGTTCGAGAGCGACTCTATAAGCTTAAAGCTATCGTCGCAATCGAACTAAAATAAATTTGTATAAACTAAGACCCAAACGATACATTCATTCCCTTAAATTGCTTTGAAAACATTATATGTAACGACTCTCCCATCAGAATGTGAAATCAAAGCGCTAAAAGCGCTGAAGGCCTGGTTTATAAAGAGGCAAGGCGACATTTGAAGGCATGCACTCCAATTTTTTAATCTTTTTAGCAAGGCTTTTTTAGGCGAGGGAAACCAATGTTTCCATTTACCTATAGGGATTGTAAGCCACATTCCGAACTCACTTCAAAGGAAACATGTCGAACGGTATGCTCACTATATTGCGCTGAGTCCGCCAAAAACAACTAATTCCCAAGGTATAGATTACTACGCCCGATACCGCTTTGCAGACAGGCGCAACTCGCGTTTTTATAATTTAGTTGAGTTGATTGGTTTGCTACTAGTCAGTCAATTTATCCATTCGATCATTCCGTCTAGCACAATACAAAAGACTTCCAGCAAACAATATTTCATTCAATTGTTTTGTCTGTATGGTTTTGACATCTTTGTTAGCTTTTACAAACATAAAAAAAAATCAGACAAATTGGAACACACTGCAGTCCCCTTGCTTCATCTGGTAAACATTCATTAGATTGATTAACATGCTGCACTCAAAATTTGAAATTCCATTTTAAATCATGTGACTACAATGAGCTAGTACAAGATATCTATAATTTTCCTCTCATATGACTATGATAATGTCACCGCATCTCTTACTTGACAGGGTGCACATCATCAGCAATATAATAATAGGCCATTTAAAAGTTTGAGTTTAAAATATGTTGACCTTTAGTTTACAATTCCCAAATTGGAATGAATTTCTGATTATTCTACCAAGTCAACCCGAAATATTACATAAGTCAACTGACAGCTTACAACTGACATAACGAATTGACATTTTCCCCCAGTAGCTCCCATTAGTTTTCAAATCCAGAGTTTAAATGATTCCCCAAAACGGATAGTTTTCTGAGTAATCTGAACTCATTAAAATTTCAATCTGTACAAACCATGTTTTATCACTATTAACTAAGTAAAATCCAAAGTTTGAAGTAAAGTCTTCATTTGGTCTCCTTAGATTTTGTTGTAAATACAAATGAAAGAGCAAGATTTAATTCATTTAATTTAACAACAAATGATACATTTTCAAGAAACAAACATCTCCTTTTAGTTTTAAATTCCAAAGCTGAAATGAATTTCCTGTCAGTTATATCGAAAAATTACTAAAAGCCAGCCGACTTTACATAACATTTTTCTTCAAGACACAAGAAACTCCATAGGTTTTTTAAACTCCAAAGTCTAAATGAACACAAAGATTGATTTCCAAGCCAAACTGTAGCATAGAACCATTTCGAAGCCTACTACAAAGTTTAGATACAAAGTTTGAACTAAAAAGTATCGTACCCTGTTGTACAGCATGCACAATATATACATTTAAAACCAAGTGCTTCCCATGTTTTTATGATCTGCAAAACTTTGAGTGCCAGAGTAATGATGCATTCGTGACCTGCTTATCAAAATCGCGGCTTTCACATAAATGTAGGAATAAAATGCAGGCGTTCAAGTGAATAGCATTTTCGTAAATAGGTACCAATATGGAAAAGTTATTTCATAGGGGCGATCTCACATTCTCTTTGAAATTTCTTACGAAAAGAATGGCGCGTTTTGACGGTTGAGAGACGGCGGGAAATGGGGCGGGGCGTTGAAAACACGAGCTGGTTCCCTATTTATTTCAATTTTACTAAGGATGTTCGCTCATGCAATCAAAGTAATATAGAGTTTTTCCAATATTTTTACATTATGTTGTTTGGTTTTTTTTTTTTTTTTTTTTTTTTTTTTGATTGTTTGTATGGGGTTAAACACCGCTTTTAGCAATCTTTCCGTCTAATCGCGGCGTTTGGAGCACCTAACCATGATTTCCTATTATTTTTCACACCCGTTCTGCCACTACATCCTTTCTGAGCCTCCAGCTGCTCATCCAACATATGTTTATAACATTAAGAAGATAAATGTATATCTTCTACAAAAATGCATTCCGAAGTGGCTTTAGAGAAAAACGGTCATTTATTTTCTTGAGTGTGAAATTGACACTTAAAAAGATACCCCCTACAAATGAAATGGTAAATAAAAGCCCGTTTTGAGTTCATACGAGGCCCATCCCTTATTCTTCGGAAAAAATATATCCTATCAGATTAAATAATTGATAGATTTATCGAGATCTATAAAATACATAAGGATCTATGGCCATTTTACAATGTCTACTGTTGACTCGATTTTGTCAAATTTTCAATGGCATCAACATTCGATGTTAGCTAAAATGATATTGTTGGAGTAATACGGTCTTTCTCATTTTCTTTAAAAAAAGTCATACATTGATAAAATTTTAACATCGGGTCATAGAGTAAGTTCTTAATATTTTGAGATTTTTGTACATTAAACGGGGGAAATTTACGAGAAAAATGCCATTTCTTTCAACCCATTCAGGTAGTTTGTAAATCAGTAATCACACCAACTTTTAACGAATTGAACTCTATTTGCACAAATAATCAGAGTTTTCATGTATTAGATTTTGTTTAGATAACTTAAAAAGGAAACATCTATATCCCAAACTGTATTTAGACACATTTTCGTCTGGTATATATAATCCTCAAACCGGCCAGTTGTAAGTAGAGTGAAATGTGGTGAACGCTATTATGTGCTAGGTATGTGAAATCTTTGAATATATGAGAGAGACAGAGACGCAAATAATTAGAACAATGGCGGAAATATAAGTGATGTGCGTCTAATTCACGAGCAAAGATATTGAATTTTAACTTAAAAATGGCAGGAACTACGGTTCTTGGATTCAAGGTAAAACATGTGTATCTTACTTTACAAAAAGAATAGAGCGTCATACTATGAATCGTCACGGATAAAAACAAAATCTCCAGGCGGTACAAAAAACCTTTTTGTACAGCGTAAATGATGCTCAATTTTACATAGCGTCATTCGTTTTATTTAGCGCGGAAACGTGGAGAAAAAAACTATTGCGTCGCAATAAATGGTTGTATTGATTGCGTTACAGAAATATGCTTTCACTCGGATGCCTGATAAAAAAATTTAGTGATAAAGTGTAATATTCAACTGCATTAAATTCCGTTGTCAATAACTTTCAGACTAGACGTAAACTATTGCGCGGTACGTCATATGAACCGAAATACGCAGGAGCGAACATCCTTAAAGTTTTCTGGAATGTAAAAATGTACCAGTCTATTTTTTTCTTCCATTCTTCTAATTTACGTTTTCTTTTCCACTAGAACATATTAATAAAGTTTAATATTCCAAAATAATATGATTGCAAATATAGTCGGTTGGACTAGTAAGTGTTTAAAAAAATCTGCGTATTTTTCCGGAATTTTCTGTGACACAGCGTAGTGATATGCAAGCACTGCGTTGAACACACAAAGCACTTCCTGTCGCGAAAAAGTTGATGACGTATACTAGACCTATTTTTTGCGTGCGCATGAGCACAAAAAAGCTACGTAGTACACACGTTGTTCGGTTTTTGACTCGATTATCTTTTTCCTAGGCAATTT
This sequence comes from Fragum fragum, assembly GCA_946902895.1. Lineage (NCBI taxonomy): Eukaryota > Metazoa > Mollusca > Bivalvia > Cardiida > Cardiidae > Fragum > Fragum fragum. The sequence goes on along the minus strand of OX336379.1, from coordinate 13,040,824 downwards.
CTAGGGAGCATGAAGAGTTATTTCCCCTGATACGTAATTTCTTATGCTCCCTATGGATTTGAATGACCTTGACAAGAACAGGGCATGTAGGCGCAATGCGAAACTATCTCCAGGCAAATAATTTAGGTTAGAAAACAATCAAAACCAATGAAAGCTTCAAATTTTGAGAAGTCCCAACAAACATAAGCTGAGAAAATAGATATCCTCATACACACAAATTACTTAAGTCTTTAATTACCAATCATTGGTAAATTTGAAATAATCTTCATATGTCGGACAGAATTCAAGGTTCTTGTAATCCATGACTGATGCAAAGAACTGATATCTTAACTTTTTTATACGAGATAAACAATCCAATATTCTTTTTGAGCCCTCTCTAAATAAATACATCTTAATTGGAAGTCAAATACCTAAGCCAAGAATACAATCTTTGAAGGAATTCAACCCAGGCTTTTCCAGTGTTCACCACTATGCACGCAGCTTTATTGTCACAAAAATTTGCACTCTCTAACCTCTTATTAATTGATTGAAAGGGGTTTAACGCCACTTTTAAATAAAGGGCGCCCAGATATGTAAGCAAACTACTACAGACAGAAATTCTAAGGCACAAATATGTGAATTTTGAGCTTTGATGAAATCGGGGAATTCACTGTGAAAACATCTGTTACCAAACATACCTCCACAACCTGTAAAGCAACTATCTGAACTTAAAACAGCACCAGGTTTGAACCAGGCTCCTAAATCGATCAAAGTAACTCCATTAAATTCTGGAGGAAATTTATCCCACTAAAAAGATGTTTTCTGACTTCATAAGGTATTGAAAACAAGAAATCAGCATTTCTTTTTCTCCGAGACAGGATCTCAACCAATTTAAAATCCTGTTCGTATTGAATTTTGGATTTACTGGTAATTTACAACCCTCGAAATTTGGTTTCTCCATAGAAGATTTAATTACAACAGACTTATCAGATGACAAACCTTGCAATTTTGACCATCCCTATAGAAAGAACCGTAAAAATTGTCATCTTTAGATAAGATGGCAAAAACAAATCAGCAGTAATGTTGTATTTTTCTAATTTTTCCACACTGAGAAGAATAGGCCCATTTGATGCTTGGGGCAAGATGGAAAACACTCAGGATGACCCAGTTCTTTTTATCCTTTTTCAAACAAGAAACGCAGATATGTCCATTCAGTCAAACTGTATGTGATTCTTTGGAGGTGTGTTTTGTTACGCTGGGATTTGTTCCAGCATTTGTTCTCCGATTTTGGGACATTACTTAGTAAACTGCTGGTTTGAGCTTCAAAGGATGTGAAACAAACACAGCATTTTCTATATGAGTGAAATTATTATCCCAACATTTGTAACCCAACTCAATCTTCAATAAAAGTGCTGCATATAATCACTTGACCGTAAATTCATAAGCATCATTCAAATACATTATTCTATTCAATTTTCTAGACGCCCCAATCTTTCATTAGCAGGACTTTTGGGCCTTGACATTATTTCAAGCTCACCCGCAACAAACATAATAAGTTCCAGTTTGTCAAAGCTCAAAGCATTGTTGACAGACTCAAATCTCAGACGCGATTGAGGGTAAAGCTGAGGATTTATAACTTATTCCAAGATGCAATGACGCATGAAATTCAAACTTGAGCAATACATCACATGACCAATCAGAAAAAGGCACTGAATTCAGCCCGTGCTTATTATCTTGTTTTATACAGTTTAATCTGAGCCCTCGATTTTAAAATTGTTTTTCTTCCTCAACAGAGAATTAATCCGGCAGTAGAACCTTGATTATCACTAAAAACGTGCAATATCGGCTATAGCAAATGTTTTTGCATTTTTAGAAAGGGGAGACATAATACTTTATAAATCCAACTGATGCCACTATGTCATCCTTTGGCTACTCGCTAGAAACAAGCTGGCGTCCAGATGGCGTTTTAGACAAACAGCGAAAATATTTCTTGATTCAGCCGTATTATTATAGAATTGCTCTCTAAATGTCAAGTTCAATCAAAACTTTTAAATCACCTATAAACACAATGCTTTTCAACGGATATAAACAACTTCTTCAAATACGGTACGTTTAATAAAGGGAGATATTTAAAATATGACTATTTTCAAAATCGTTTAGATTGACTCAGTTAGCTTCCTAAATCGAATTAAATTGATATAAAATATAACGTTCATCAAGACAGATCAAATGTATCTGTCTATCTGATTACATTGCAAATTTGTTCTTTAGTTTCTTTGTCTACCTACAAAGTGCCCCTGGTTTTAAGCTGAAACCAGTTGTGATGACGTTCTGTGTCACAAATGTAATGAAATTATATTTCAGCAATTATCAATCACCCGAGTTTTAAAGTTAGCGGCCTCATTAGTTCAGTTTGTAGAGTACCTGCACTGGAAGCAACAGGTCCCGGATTCGAGCCGCGGACTGGTTGCATGTTGTCCTCTTTCTGTGACATTCGACGCTCAACTAGGTTGCGTGACTGAGTTGTTTGCTTGACAATATGTGCATAGGCGGACTTAAAGGTAGGTGTCGATGTTTTTTCATGTCATATATTTCGATTTTTCTTATTACCTCCCATTTACTATTTTAATACAATATTCCGAAAAGTAGTTTTGCTAAAATCAGAAGTCGTTTATTTGAATAAACAAGAGTATTTCCCTATAGCCCACAAAGGCTGTTAATCTATTTTCAGATTAAGCCGAGACAGTTGCGAAGAATATTGGGTCATTCAAGCGGTGCGTATGTCCGTTGGATTTCCGAGTTCAGTTTGAATTACATCAAACCAACGTCATCAATACGTCATCATGAGCTTTGTTCGCTAGCCGGTCTTCAATTTTGTAAAGATCAGTTCAATACGAATAAAGGCACTTACCGTAGTTTTGTGCTAACCATTTGGTGTGACATTATTTAGCACATTGGTTGTTTCGCTTGACAATTTGTCACTTTCCGTTGACTTTGGATCATATGGAAATGAGGTCATGCGGTGTAGACAACCGAATTCTGTGATATCTAACAATAACCTGGAACCCCAAAAAGCCACTTTAAGCCCATCAGATTATCACTAAGATATCATCTGACTCAAATTTAAGTCTGTTTTAGCGTATTTTAGGCGATTGGCATTTTTTCTTATCTAGGTTTCAGAAACATCGATACCTCCCTTTAAAAGCTCTTCAAAATACTGGGGTTCAGGGGTTAATGTCGCAGTAAGGAGAGATTGCACGTATGTAGCCCGATGGGCGCAGTCGGTAGAGAATTCGTTCCTAAAGGGAGAGGTATCGGGTTCGATCCCCGGACTGGCTGCATGTTTTTCTCTCTGTTTGACACCTATTGGCATACAACTAACGCAGTGACTTACCTAGTGGGTATCGAAAGGTCACCGTGAGGAAATCGTACGATGACCGTCATCAAATTATCCCCAAGAAAAGGACTATTTACTCTGGCACACAATATACTCAATTTTGACCCTTTTTCGGTATAGAAATAGTTTAGGTTTAAATGTCTATTTCTACTATTTTCATTGCTCTGAAACAATGCACATGCCTCTGTGACCATAAGAAGAATCCATTAGCAAATATTAATTATTCTTGACAATTATTTTAATGGATATTTCACTCTTTTGTCTTGACATTCTTGGCTTCATCTTTCATTAACTTCACACATAATTTTTTCTTATATTTCAGCTATCATTCAAATATTCATTACTCCGACATTACTCTAGAGAAGATTTTAATCTTTTTTGTTTTAAGTTTAAGATTTTTTTTATTTCTGTTACTACTAAAGGTAATGGTTTAAAACTTTTAGACATGTGTTCAAAGTTATGACACTTATTTAGTGCACTCATACCCATCGTCGACACTGAATCGCTGTTATTATCCAGTACTCTGAATAGTCAAACGTTGCTATCTACTGACAGCTTTTGTTTATTCTCGACAACTTCAAATGGCAAAAATTAACCCATTACCACATAAACTGCTTTTAAAAGTCATGAAGAAATATGGTCACGGAAGTCTTGGTGAGAAGAGGAGAAATTGCCCATATATCTGTATTGTATGTGGTATTTATTATTCATGGTTAAAATATTGTATGCAATTTCTTTGAATTTGGGCTAATCTAAAGTTTTAGTTGTTTAAGAAATGGTACTTTGCGAAAAATACCAGTTGGCTATAGAAGTTGTTGGTAAAATGCCTCTTGTAATGTTCTATTCCTATTTCCTGAAAGATAATGTACTTAGGTATACGTTCAATAGAATATAAAGCTCATGAAAGTAAAAAAAAAACTGATGACTCATTTTGCGTGCTATATTTAATCTAAATATAGGGAATTCTACGATTCTAAATGAATCATGCAGGATTGATAGAAAATGCTGATTTCTTTTTCGAAAACAGAGATGAATCAATTGACAAGATTTCGGAGAGCATTTCTTTGTCTTCATAGCATCAGTAGCGCATTTCATATTACTTTTTTCTGATATGAGCAGTGAGGATAATGAATATTGATTTGTAAAAACCTACGATAGGCATATTTAGTCTTGATTTTCTGGTTTTCTATTTTTTTGTTATATAGAATCAGACATCTTTGGTGTACACACTTAAAATCATTTAAAATGCGATAAACTACAGGTGTGTTCTTAAGAGATTCCATTTTTGTTGGGGGGGGGATAAAGCTTCTTTTAGAACGTGATTTTTTAAGGCGGGGTAAGTTTTCTCAGTAATGGTGTTTATGAGTAAAGTTGACGACGTCTATTGATTTTATTTAAAAAGTCTCACTAAACAGGATTCGCCCATCAATATAAGTCTAAGTAAAGAGACGCTCATTTATATGCTAATTTATAAGCTAACTATTTGATATCTTTCCAAAACAGAACGTTTCATTTTTTATGAGAATTTCTGGCTTGTAGTTTTTGAACCAACTTTGAGAAAAAGGAACAACAATATGGACACGTACACATACCAGATATTTGCTCCAACTGTGTCTTTTAACTTTAAACATGATATCCCTTTCAATTTTCCAAGTCATTTATGACTTTAAAAGCAGCCCCCTCGCTTTTATCATAATTACTTCTCAGCTTGTTATTTTTTTTATTTATCTTTTGTCTATTTACATGCCAACAAAGACTATAAATACATACCACCAAATGAAAACCAGAAGAAATCACAACAACTTTCCGACTATTTCACATTATTAATCCACTTCGATTTCATCCAGCTTTGTCGGCCATTTTATGCTTTCCCCAGTTGTACTTAATTAATTTTACGGAGTTGAATTATGAAAATATTATTTTCAATGCCTTTAAAAAACGATTTTAAGACAAATTTATTTCTATCATGGCTATATGTGTGAAAAATAATTGAAATTTACTTGTATTGGCGGCCATCTTGGATATTGGCGGCCATTTTGATTTAATTTCGAAATTTATAACAAGAACTCAATTGAGTACGAAAAAAGGTTCACGGTAACCAATTTTTTTTTGTAACATAGCTGGATAGAAACCATTGAGGGGGAATGCTTTAACCAATAAATCAAAGCGCTGAAAGCGCTGAGATATACATACATGAGATATATAACCTGTGCAGAAAAGTTTGACGGTCGGATTATCGTAGGTGTCACTTTCTTCCCAAAGCTAGTGTCGATTATGCGCTGATCTGCCAATTTGTGCGCTAGGGAACACATCCTTCCCACAAAAATTTTCTTCCCGCTTTTGAAGTATTATAACGATATATTTACATTTATATATCGTTACATATTTTTCACCCGATCAAAATGCTTTGAAGGAATCTGATAAAGGCTACCCAAGGATCCTTCCTGTGAATTTCGGTTGAATTATGATCAGTACTTTCTATGTATCCTATGGTTAGAATTCGGAGGTAAATACATATAGACACACAGTCCGAGTACTACCAAATTGTTTGCAGACATTGCGAATATGAATGACCATTAAATTTGTTAAACAAATTATTCCAATCGTGCGTAAATTCGACTGCTTCGCTTATCAGCTTTATACAGCAACATCGTTTAATCGGACTGTATAACATTGTAACTCTATAATAAGTAATATTATTTTGGAATAAGATAAGCGCCTTATTTTTTCTTAACAATATGATACGATTATATATGATTACTAAAATCAAATAAATTATATATCTCCTTTCTTTTTATACATTCATTCATCAATTTTTGATAATTTTGCCAAATTCAGAACACTCAATTGTATTAGACATCATGCGACAGCTTTCAATGAGTCATATCTCGCCTTTTGTCCTTTTCGCCTTAATCGGGCGTATTAATTGATACTTCCTTCATGTGATTCGCCCCGATCTACTTTCCATGTGGCAGATTATTATTTATTGCGTTAAATGTTTTTATAATAGATTCTGCGTGGGTTGAAATTTTACCTTGGTAACTTTAGCCTCTGATTGCTACGCAATCTCAGGCTAAAAACTGTCTCGCTCATCACTTCCAGTTATTTCACTTAATTATTTTGTTTTTATACCCCGCTTCGAAGAAAGGAATGGAATAATGGTTTACCTATGTCCGTCCGTCCTTCCTTCTGTCTGTCCTTCTTTTACTAATATCATTCGTCGCAATTTCTCAACTAATAATAACATTGACTTGATGTTGCTTACTTAATTTAAGTCCTCAAGTTTTCTACTTACTGTTCTAGGACTTTTATTTTCGGATATCGTTTGTACGTAACCATTATTGTCGGTCTTTGACAGATCCTTATCCAAGCCCACTCATCTCCGATAAGACAACAATTTTCTGTAAGATTTATCAACAGATAAATTAAACAAATTGGTTTGTAACTACAGCTTGAACAATCTGTAACTATGCCGTTTAACCAATAAAATTTTAGACTGGTCCAAAATATAAAAAAAGGTTGCTGATTACATACTTAAGGTTGATATATAAATATAAATATTTTTTAATCTCGTTTTGGGGATAGAAAACGTTGTGGAAAATGGAGAAATTGCTTTTAACAAGCAATTTCTTCATTTTCCCCAATCTTTTTTCAAGGTTTATTTTTAAAAAGGCGGGATCGTTTCGGAACGGGCTAAGTCTCGAAACCATCAGAAATGATTGACATAGAGGTCGCAGGTCAACATTGAACTCTGGTCTAAATGAATGATTTGATTGGTTAATTGGTATTATTATTCTTCTTTTTGATTTACAACGCCGATCCGCCAATTGTGAAATTTCGAGTACGATGTAGGACTTCATATTTAAAAGGCCCCTTAACCATTTTCTTTATAGCGCAGTAATTAAATTGCAGCGTACATTTTAAATCATGTTGTTGTTATTATGTTGTTTTGGGGTTTTTGCTTGAGATTGCGTAAGTCCTACGAAGAGTTTAACCATAAAACATACAGCGCATTTAAAGGGAGGTATCGATGTTTCCGAAACCTAGATAAGAAAAAATAACCAAGTGCCGAAAAATAGACTCAAACGAACTTTTAATACTCTAGGCTAGGTCAGGTATTGTCTTAGTGGTAATCTAACAGACCTTAAGTGGCTTTTTGTGGTTATATTGGAAAGTTTCAGCGGAATTCCAGGTTATTTTTAGATATCACGGAATTCGGCTGTCGACATCGAATGACCTCATTTGCATATGACCCAGTCAAATGAAGGTAACAAATTTACTAGCGAAACAGCAAATGTCCTATATCATGTCACAAGAAAGGACCGGCTAGCGAACACAACTCCTGATGACGTAACGATGACGTTGGTTTGATGTAATTGGACTAAATGCAAGGTTCGAACGGTTATTCGCGCCACGTGAATGCCCTGTTATCTTCGTAACTGTCTCGGATTAATATAAAAATAGATTAATAGCCTACGTAGGCTATTAGGGAAATACCCAGCTTTTTTAGCGGTTTTTTTTTTAGGAAAAACCGGTATTTCATATCGATCAACCGGAAGCAAGTTCTCACACATTTCTGCTCATTTCACGCATGCTCATAAACGTGAAGTGAAAATCTATGTGATCGCCTCGATCTTGTTTCATCGCTGATGAAGAAAATAACTTACCTGCTGAATGTCAACAGCCTCCTTTTAATCATGAATATCCAGGAAAATGGTTTAAAACTTCATATATCCTTGGTAAATTGTCTAATGAATTGTCAAAATGAGAGTAATAATTTCCCCGCGTTTCAAGATAGAATCTAGGTCAGTGGTTAATGGAGTTAACGAATAAATGTAAACTGTCTGTTAGTGTTTTGACCTGGCAGGGCTGGGCAAAATTACACCCCGTATACACAGTATATGTAACACGTTACAACCCTGTTATAGGTGCGCCTAGAATAAAACACCTTTTACCTCTCGAATTCGACTAAATCTTTGAAACGGACATATAACTACTTCAATTGTGATAATAATATGCTCAACGAAAAAAGAATTGAATGTTAGCTTTGATTTCTTTACCTTTTATCAGTTAACCCTTTACCACACAACCACAAATTTTCACGCACTTAAGAAGAAAACGTTGCGATTAATTCAAAGTAGTGATTTCGGTAAACAGTAATAGGTCATGATTGATTGAATAGGGTTTAACGCAACTTTTAATAGTATTTCAATTATATCGGGGCGGGTGGAGCTCCTAACCATTGATTCTGGTAGTTCACACACCAATACTACTACTACATCCTTATCGAGCCTCCAGCTGCTCCTCCTACTTAGGTGTACGATTTACTCACTCGTATTGATGAAACATGCTCGCATTCCTGAGCGCGATAACTGATAAACCAGCAAAAACCGCTCTCAGGACTTTCAGTCCTTTGATTCTGGTAAGCGACCTCATACTTTTGCAAAACTACTTTGCGGCATATTGTATTGAAATAGTTAATGAGAGGAAATAAAAAAAATTAAAATCTGTGACATGAAAAAAAAAACATCGATACCTACCTTTAATACAAACTTCTGCCGCATGGAATACAAATCAGATCGGATAGATTTATTTACACGCCCGATTAGAGGCAAGAACTGATATTGCTTTTGAGAGGTACAAATTATGATGTCAACCTGTTAAATGACCTCCCGCCCTGTCTCTCTCGCTCCCTCTCTCTGTATATTTTCTTTACCTCTTGGAGACTATAAAGTGTATATTTCATATAACGAATTGGGTATGTTTGGTAGAATACTTGCATTGCACTCGAGAGTCTCCAAGTTTCGAAGCTGGCTACACGCTTCAATTCTTTCCCTCTCTCTTTCTCTCTCTCTTCCTCTGTCTCTCTCTGCCTCTCTCTGTCTCTCTCTGCCTCTCTGTATCTCTCTGTCTCTCGCTCTCTCTGTCTCTCTCCCCTCTCTCTCTCTCTCTATCTTTCTATCTATCTCTATCTCCCTTTCTCCCTCCCTTTCTTTAGCTCTGTTAGCAGAATGCCATCGGACTATTGTCATGATTTGGCGTCCGTCGTCCTTCCGTCTGTCAGTCCGTAAACTTCTACTTTAAAAATTTTCTTCTTAGAAAGAACGAAATAGAATTCAACCAAAATTCACAATAATGATCATTAGATAGCCCCTTTTCAGATTTTTTTAAAGAATCTTGGTCGGATGAAAAATATTTTACGTTATATGAATTTAATTTTTAGTTTCGTCTATCAAAAAAGAGCGTTCTGATTGGTCGAAAAGAAATATTCATAACTCCATGAGCAAAATTTTTAGCACACAGCGATTTTATATGCCTCCGCACAAAATAGTCCCATACAAAAAGGTATCAAAATTTGTAAAGCTTTTTTTTTTGCTCGATGCTATTAAATTATAAGACATGAAGAGAATATTTTTTGTTTTCATGGAGGTATGAACCGAAATACCTAATCACACAATGTATGAGTCCACTTTGCGTATACATACAGTGTGGTTATTATTTTCGGTTCATACATCCATGATATAAAAAACTATTCTCTTCATCGCTTAGGTATATTATATGTGTCATTACAATACTTGCAAAGCCAGAATAAAATTTGACGGGTTTTTCCCCTTAGCGCACAAATTAGCAGATATGCGCATAATCGACAGTAGATCCGGACAGAAAGTGACACCTCCGACAATCCGAACTTCAAACTTTTTCTGCCCTGGTTATATATCTCATGTATATATATTTAGGCTTTCAGTGCTTTCAGCGCTTTCAGCACTTTGATTTTTATAAAGGTCCATTTGTTATTTCATCATCATCCACCTTACCGATAGATATACAAGTCACCCAGTATGTTTTAAGTTGAAAAGAAACAAGCGAAATGCGGTGAAATTTAGATAAGAAAAGACAAACGAGACATGTATAAAGTCGATATCAATTTTGACATGGTGACTCCTTGTGATTTTGACTCAGTCCAAAGCAATGTCCGGTTGACGAAGTCAAGATTAGCTACGAAGTATTTTATTAGAACTGATTCAGTGTCATGCAATAGTGGTATTTTCTTCATTATGAAAAAATTAATACTCTTCGTTGTCATGATATTTTCATTTTACGTTATAGACGGTGAGTACGTTTATGTTTTTGATTGGTAGCCACAATATCTTAACTAAAGTTTGGAAAAACTCTGTTAGCGGAAACACCCTGTTAGCGCGATATGATATAGAAGTGTTTTTTTTTGTTTTTTGTTTTTTTCTACAGAAAATAAACGATTTGTACATAGATACACAACTGTGGGTATCAAAGAATTGCGTGCCATTAGGTGCTGCTTGTCACAAGCCCTTTTCCCAGATATTTATCCCGAACATACATTAGTTCAAATTTGGTCTTCTCTATAGATTGTTGTCTGTACTTTCGGTGATTTGGATCAGTCTACCATTTTGTCATCGGTTCAACTCCGTCCAATTTGCCAGCGGGATAATTCATAAAGCCATTGTCGGATATCTTTGAAACATCGTTAGGTCCATTGAAAATATTCTGATTTTATTTTCGTCTATCAAGATTCAAGAATTTTAATTGGCTGGTTTATTGTTGTTGTTGTTGTTTTCCTTGTTGTTGTTTTCATTCTTCCATTGGGAAAAGTTGAGCCCGCAACTATTTTGCTTGCCTGCGCTTAAGGTATATTCTATTCAAATGATTACCAGACGGTAAAATTCTAGACTTTTCAAAATTGAAAAATAGATGCAAATGATAATTTAAAGTTTATGGAATGTTATATTTTTAGACTTTTTAGGTAGAAATCATTGTCGAAAATGAAGAGACTGCTTGTTACAAGCAATTTCTTCATTTTCCACAATGTTTTCCAAAACCTTTTTCCTGGGGGAAATAGGTTAAAACAAGTAAAGCATTTCCTTTTCTAGCTTAGTGGCATGAAATATAAGAAGGTAATGAATCTCAAAACTTAATCACACTAATGTATTATTCCTCTTTGCGAATTCATTTAGCGATAGCTTAGTATAAAAGTATAGACACTTATGATGTTTTTGCACTAAGCCATCGAAAGTATTACTTTTTTTTGGGGGGGGGGGGGTTCTTACCTCAATGAAAACCGAAAAAAATCTTTTCTTATATGGTGTGGATTTCAAAAGAGCGGCGGAAGTAAAATGGTGAAAGTACGATGGAGATAAAACTGTAATACGATTGTGACAAGACGAAAGTACGATGGCAAGAACGCGACAGCACGACGATAAGAACGCGAGAGTTCGATAGTCCTAAGCTACGATGTCGATAATGCAAGAATACGATGATAAGATCACGTTACAGTGTCCTTTCTTTTCATCGTACTTTCGCGTTTTCACCATCGTATACTATCGTTATCAACATCGTATTCTCTCGTTATCAACATCGTACTCTCGCGTTATCACCATCGTATTCTCTCGTTATCAACCCCGTACTCTCGCGTTATCATCATCGATTATCGCAATGCCGCCGTTTTCTTTCCTGTTATATAAACCGTCCTACTCTCGAAATAATTGACATGACTTAACATCTATGCAATGAAAAAATTAGCTATGAATAAATTTGAATTTCAACTTCTTAGTGGAACTTCCTGTCGGAAATCAGTGGGAGGGGCCAGTGATCCGTTCATTGCACTCAAATGACCAATCACGGTTGTTAATCAAAGAATCAATCGACCAATCAAATCATTTATTCAGCCCGGAATTAAGCTTTGAACTCCGATATCGGCCGCAATCTTTGTGAAACATTTTTTTTTGGGGGGGGGCGACTCAAACGTCGTAACTACAGCTTATTCAAGCTGTCGTTACGACGTTTGGGTCGCCAACCAACCAATTTACTTTTTTGTTACATGCTACTAGCCATGATTTTTACGAAAAAAAAAACGCCGTTTAAAATCAAAGCGGGACTTCCTGTCGGACTCAAAGGGCGTGAGCAAAGAAGTAAGTGGGCGTTGCCAGCGATTGTTCAATTGTCTAACTCTGTAAATGGGTGCTTCCTTTGTTTGCCAAAAGTTAGAACATAGTAGAGTTTATTAAATTTTTGCAAATTGGAATTTCCAAACCTTAATGTAAACACGGACACTCAAATAATTGTCCTCAGATCTATTTCAGAAGCTGGCGGACTCAGATGCTACAGTGGCGATCCAGATAGCTTAGAAAAGGTCAGCTGCAAAGGCTCGTGCTACGTTAGGCTAGCAGGAAGTAAGATACGCTAATTGTAAAGTTGGTTTAACCGATTACCAGACGACAAACTTTTAGACTGGTCCTAATTCAGAATTGTTGCAGACGACAATTTATAGTTTTTTTTTTTTTATTCATTTTGGGTAGAAACCAAATCCCAAATATTCTCAAATTTCCAAAATGTTTTCCACAGCTAATATTTATAGAGGCGTCAAAAGCTGCTATTTAGTGGGACTGGGTTAGATTAAAAAATAAGGGCCATATAAGTAAGAAAACATTGTGAGAAAAGAAGAAATTGCTTATTTCCGTATCTATTCTTCTTGTCTCAAAAAGATGAGGGTGTGTGTCGTAACGGGCTAATCAACCCTTTAACTGGACATTTGACATTCGACCAGCCGCCTGAAAATTGTAGTTATCAATATCTATCTCTTAACGCTTTCCAACAAAACAAAATTTTAGACTGGTCCAAATTGAAAGAAGCTACAGACGACAATTTCAAGTTGATAGAATTTAAGATTTTTTGTCATTTGGGATAGAAAACAATGTGGATAATGGAGATATTGCTTGATACAAGAAATTTCGCATTTTTTCCAAAGCTACTGTCTTTCGGGACTTATGTGGGAATGGGTTAAATATTAAGGATTGCCTGTCCGAGCTTTTTGGCCTGGATTTCAACTATTTCTGGAATTCTGATTCATAGACTCAAGCAAATAGTGATTAGTGTTTCATCTGGCATTGCGCCAAGCTTTTAACCGAAATCTTACTGTTTACCTCCTTCCCGATAATGGCTAAATATGAATGCTGGTTTATCATAATGACGAGAGGAAAGCTATTTAATCGGACGCTAAGTTAGGCCTTGTATACTTGACATCGACTGGCAAACCTGTCCTAACCTCAGGATATAATCTCGGAGAACAGCGTCGATTGGACAGGTTCACCTGTCTAACCTTGATCTTGATCTACTTTGATTCTTACTTATTTTCTCAAGGACAGTATTATTTGAAGTACTTTGTAAATAGGACATTATTATTGACCTTTGACCTTTTTACTAATACATGTAATTGACAAATCGCTGGCTTAAATGGCTTTATTTTGCAAACTTTATGGCCAGTAGCATGTGAGAAAACAGTAAAATAGTTGGTTGGCAACCTAAACGTCGTTACTACAGCTTACATAAGCTGTAGTTACGACGTTTAAGGCGCAAAATCAACAGAAAGGGTTAACAAAATGGCGGCCAATGTTGGAGTTGAAAGCTGCAATACAGCTAAAAGCGGCCATAAACCCCATCCAATCAAATCAAAGTTAACTTCAATTCTCTATGAATGATTTCATTGGTTGACTGATTATTTGATTGACAGCTTTGTTTGGTTAATTACAATGCAGCTAGCGCTTACCTAAAGGTCCTTTTCGATTTCCCATGTGTTACAGTGTTGATTTAACGACACTTGTCAAAACGAGCAATATGCAATACGCCCAAACTGAGCATCTTGACAAGGATCGATCATTTTTGCGCATTTGACATCGTTCCTTTGTTGCTTGTTTGGAGCAAATTGTCGGATCGTTGGCCGAGCCCAGTGACCTCCGAGAAGGTTTTTCGACTGAGGTGAAAAACGACATTATTTTCTAAAACACTTGATCAGGGACAAAGAAAGAATACAAAATGTTGTTTGATTGCCCAACCCAACCTCAGCTAGAGTAAACTGTAGTTGCGACGATTTAATTCCGAAACTTAGGAGAATAACTGTTGGAGTTCAGTGTTTACCTCCGATCTTAATGACTAATTTGATTGGTCAAACGATCTTTTGATTTCCCTGTGACAGTATAATTAGGAAAACAAGCAATTCTTTTCTTTTTCAACAAAAATTACGACCCTACTGAATGGATATTTTTTGTGTGTGTGTGTGTTTTTTTTTTAATTTAAATCCACTTTGAATTTTCCCTGCTAAACCTTTCAATTTGGATAGGTCTAAAATTTCGAAAAAAGAACAACAACAACAGGAACTGGTTAAGCTAATTCTGATAGACCAATCGAGGCCATCAACCAAGGGAGCAGGTAACCAATCAAATCATTTTTTTAAAACGGAAGTGTATTTTTACGACGTTACGGTCGCCAATCAACCATTTAATATTTCTTGTACATCTCAGTGGCCATACATCTTGCAAAATAACGCTAGTTAAAATCGGGGAAGAACCTTCTGTTGGACCCAGTAGGAGGGCGGGGCCAGCGATGGGTCATTTACTTGACCTGAAAACGTCAAAACGAAATAGAAGCCAACTTAGAATAGCCAAAGGTCCCCGACACTCTTTTTCTTGCTTTTTAAGGCATGTATGTGTTGTACTAAACGACCCCTGCTAATGGTGTCAGACCTTTGTCAGGGTCTTACCCGAAAGAAGTTGAAGGTTGAAATAAGTTGGATGCTTTTTTTTTTATTTGATTTTGATGGGGTTTAACGCCGCTTTCAACAATCTTTCAGTTATATCTCGGCGGCTGAGGCACCTAACAATGGATTCCTGGTATTTCTCACACAAGTACCGCCATCACATCCTTTCCTAGCCCTAAGCTGCTATCCCACATAGGTCTTCGATTAGACAACTAAACTTGTATACCAATAGTATGTTGGAGTTTTTGTCATTGTTTACATATTTGACATGGTTTTAGGACACGTAGTTATTTATTTCAAAGGAGTTACAAAAGAGCCACTCAAGACTGAAAGTCACGTGCACTAACCGCTTTTTTTAAATTATGTTTATACCGGGTTTCTATAGGTAAAGACATGTAAACACAAGCTTTCGTTAATTTCAGTCTCGGTTGGCTGATTGATTAATTGATTGATTGAATTTGGTTTATACGCCACTTTTATTCGTATGCCGATCTGTAAAGGCAAGTATGGGTTGATTTTAAGTCCGTATTTGCCTACACTTTTGCTTGGCATGATTTCAGGGCACGTGTGTTAAGTTCAACGTGAATAAAATGTAACTAAAAACTTTAAACTCGCAACATCAGAGAATGTGTTGATTTATCAAATTAACGTCCGCCGCTAAGTATTCTTGGTATATATCGTCGCTGTCGTTCTAAAACGTCGTAACTACAGCTTGATGCAAGCTGTAGTTACGACGTTTTAGAACGACGACGACGATATGCTTTACAAAGGTGGCAGTAACTTTTTAACCATTTCCTATTCAATCCCTGGTTTTTACGTCCCCGTGTTCTTTTATTGAGAAAATATTGTGGAAAAGCAGAAATTGCTGGTAACAAGCAATTTCTTCTTTTTCCACAATATTTTCTACCCTACTGCATGATTATTTCTTAAACAGAAATGGTTTCATATTGTCGTCTGCAAAAACCTTTGAATTTGTACAGGTCTAAAATTTTGCAAAGCATTAAATGGTTAACCTCCATTATGTGAGCGTATACCCAAGTAGTTCTTCGTCAATTTACACTTTATCGCCGCTGGATTATAATCGTTGTATATATGTTTATTTCAGGAAAACTAAAGGCCAACATGGGCTGCTCTAATTTCCGCATGCCGCCACATATGTGTTGGACAGGTCCTGGAGGAACATTTTGTTATTGTGACACGAAACTTTGTAATGCAAACGCCACAACTAACCTTATCTATCGTCACGAGACACGTGGTAAAAACTTGAAAGAATTCAAATTACTAGGATAACAACACTTTCAAAAACAAAACGTCAACACCAGATGATAAGATAAATCACCCTAATCGCCTCAATTATCATGCATGTAGGGAAGCTGGAGTTCAGTGCAAATAACAACGTTTATTTAATCTAATGAAATTGGTTTTATATGTCTTTCAGACATATGTTTTATCCTTTAACAAAATTTTATCCAGTTCTATTCGTAACATCTACAAGGAGTTTGTCTTGAACGCCATCGAGAAGCTTTGAATTACTTCTGCAGTTATCGTGCAGCTTACAAAAAGAGTGCCCATGACAACAAAAAGGAAGAAAATATACCATTTCAATTTCGGTCATTAATTTTTGGTAACAACAACCATCTTCGTATATTGGTTTGATTTAAAATCCAGTTCGGAGTTTTGTAAATTTAAGCTAAATATATATATATCAAGGCTCCCAACACCGAGAAATGTCAAGTTTTCATCTCGTTGGGTTTTAATCAAGCGTGCTATATGATACAGGTGGTTCACAAGATACCACAATTGGGGCTCTGAAAGCAAAATACCTTGTGAAAAATTAATTCACGAAAGCTCACCGAGGCTCCTAAGGGGGTCATACATAATAACATGGGTATGCACGATAATTGTGATTTAAAATATATCAATTTATGTAAAAATGCACTTGGTTTGGGTTGCTTCATCGCAGTTTTAGTAATTTTCAATGGCAACACAAAGAAAATAATTCTTGGTCGTTGTTTTCATCTAAAGGTGGTTGGATAATCGTGAGATGAGAAGCTGGAGGCTCGGAAAGGATGTTGTAATAGTACCGGTGTGTAAAACATGAAACAATGCCGTAAAGTGACTGAAATACTGCTAAAGTGACGTTAAACTCAATCCAATCAATCAGTTTAACCCATTCCCACACATTGACTCTTTAAACGCCCCTCAATAAAAACAAAACAATGTGTCGATTGAAGTAATTGCTTGTAACAAGCAATTACTTCATTTGACACAATGTTTTCTATCAAAAAAGTTGAAAAAATCTAAAGTTTCATAAACCTTATATTGTCGTCTGCAACTCATTTCAATTTGGACCAGTCTAAAATGTTACCGCCTGGTAATGGGTTAATCAAGACGGGTTACAATGTCGAACATCACAGCTCAGAATTTCATTCTTGGTTTTGATCTTAAAACAGTATCAGTAAATAATTGTAGTAATGGGTACATTTTGCGAAAGTTGGGGACTTTATTATTACTCCATTAATGCTTCCAAAATCAGACCAAATTATATACCTATAAATATTTTCATTAAAATATAAATAATCCACTCATACAAAATCAGACAGGTCTAAAAAAAATCGTATCTCACAGTGTCAAATACGGTTCCATATAATGTCGTGTAGGATGACGTCATTTTCATCTGCGTATGACTTCATAATGCGAATAAACGTAATCGAAATTGAAAGTAAATACTTGTTGAAGTACAGTTGTTGTTGTTGTTGTTGTTGTTGGTGGTGGTGGTGGTGGTGGTGGTATGGTGGTGGTGGTGGTATGGTGGTGGTTTGTTAGTTGTTGTTGTTTTTTTTTTTTTTTTTTTTTTGTTTTTTTTTTGTTTTTGTTTTTTTATTTCATCAAATCTATGTAATAAAATCCAATAGATATATAATAAACGGAATGTAATATTAACGTAGCTATAAAACACTTTGTATTTGCTCCTCGTTGTGGAGGATAATTTGATAGTCACCTCGACTTTGGGTCTCGTGAAATATCAAAAATTTTCTTTGCAGTACAAAGTAAATACATGATTTAGTATAACTATCGTAATATTCCCGATGTATTCAGGGGTCGACACTTACTTTGCTTCAATGGGATCCGACAGGAATCCCTTCCTATTACTTCAGGGTTTCCTCCATATAATCAGGGGTCCCTCCTCAATATACATTAACTCTTTCCCGCACGATCCTGTCCTTAAAGCCAAACTTGATTAAAAAAGGCATTGGAAAACATTGTGGAAAATGAAGAAATTGCTTGTTACAAGTAATTTCTTCATTATCCACACTTTTTTCCACAAATACAAGCAAACAAAAAAATCTGGAACATTAGTTGATACATTAAGGTCTATTGTAGTGGAGAAATATTGAAGGATCCTGACGGAATCCCTAGCCTGAGATTGCTGGGGTCCCTTCCAATTTTCAGGGATCCTCGGGATCCTGGGACACTGTTAGTGTCGATCCCTGTGTATTGTACCAGAATTGACAGATCGCCAGTCTTGACCACTTAAATCCGACAAATTATGGCGTCAATTCGCAAAATTAATGGTCATTTACATGTAAAGAAAATAAAATGGTTTCTTGGCAACCTGAGAGTCGTAACTGCAGCTTGAATGAGCTGTAGTTACGATGTTTAAGTTGCCAAACTATTGAAAATGCTAGACACAAATATCGGAGTTCAGAGTTCACTTCACAAAGCCTGAAAGAAGGATAGAATTTGTCATTCGAGTCCTCCGATTAGTTTAAAATCATTCCCTTTTCATTCAATCAGGTGATATTTTTCGGAGGTATTATATACTTCACGGGAGATAAAATGTCAATTGTTTTCTAATGGGAAACCGTTTAAATCACAAACATCGGAGAATATTAGCGTACATCGGACATTTGGTAAAGGTTCTCGGTAAGCCATATGCAGTCTAGTATCAGGTAGCTAACTGTCACCTCCTACTGTGATGGCAAACCGTCATTATGCAATTACTCAATATCTTTTCTCAAAACCTTTGTTAACGTATCTTTTGATGTTTATATGTGGCATATGAAAACCCCTTATGTATTCATCGACACACTGCACCTGCAGGTATTGCCGTAATACACTTAACCATAACGGTTTAAAGAGCTTACCACAGTTTTACAAAGTGTCTAAAACTTTCAGAATTCTAATATTTGTGATGAATAACTGTCATGTTTTTTTTTTTTTTTGGGGGGGGGGGGGGGGTTCTTATCGGTGATGTGTTGCAATTATTCTTTTTAAGGCTATTTATAGATTTCCTCTTCAATATTAGCCTAAGATGATTAAAGATCACATTGAGATGAGTATCTATCACAACGAAAGGTGACAGGTAGGCATCAGATACAAGACTGGTATATAAACTATAAAATTGTAACGTTTAACCCATTCCCACACAACAAATTTTTAGACAGGTCCAAATTGAAAGAAGTTGCAGACGACAATTTCAAGTTGATGGAATTTTAATTTTTTTTTTTTTCGTCGTTTTAGGTAGAAAACGTTGTGGATAATGAAGAGATTGATACAAGCAATTTCTTCATTTTCCACAATGTTTTCCAAAGCTCTATAATTGAGGCGCGTAAAAAGGAGGGCTTGAGTGGGAATGGGTTTGCCTGCTTTATCGAAGTGTAGACACAAATCTCTTTCCTTGGCGGAGAAGCGTTGAAGAGATCCGTAGTTCGAATCTCAACACACTCAATTTTTAGCTAGGAAAGCGTCAAAGTTCAACGAGTGCAAACTGCCACTGGAGGCTTAACCACTAAATCGGTGGAATGCATACGCCATAAAAAGTAGTCCTTATGCATTTCAGGAACATTGCGAATTCTATTCAAATTGATAAGAACTCTTTCAAAAGCGTGCTATTTAACCCATTCCAACTCAATCCCGCCTTTTAAGCATCTCAAGAAAAAACGCAATGGAAAGCATTGTGGACGATGAAGAAATTGCTTGTACCACGCAATTTCTTCATTGTCCAAAACGTTTTCAATCCTATAAGGGGAAGATTTTCTAAATTCAAAAAAACTTATAACTGTCCTCTGCAACTGGTTTCCCATTTGAACCAATCTAAGATTTTATCATGTTGTAATGGGTTAGCTCCAGGGTTACTTAAATCTCGTTTATTTATCGTGATAACCTTTGAAAAAGAAGGTTAAACCATGCTTTGCTAGCTTATAGTACTTTCAGTACTTTGATTTCTACTCTCCTAAGCATAATGTAATTATGGTGAGCGTTTCGGATCCTTGAATATTTGTCGCCATCGCGCGTTGAGCAGCGTAAAAATGAGTACCTACACCTTAGGGGATTCGGTTTGGGCTCGATTTGTTTGAAACTTTATCCGAATGATGGTTTGGTCATGATGCGAAATGAAACTTTTCTGGAATTTTCTTCTTAATCAGCCAGATTTCTCGCACAAAAAGCTTGCGTAACGGATATGCAACCAAAATATAGAAATTCGTTAACGTAAATTATAACTTTACAAGTCTCAATTGACCAATCGCTGTCAATTAAGGAATCAATCAACCAATCAAATTCTTCATTCAGCCCGGAATTTAGCTTTGACCTCCTACCTAGGCCGCCATTTGTGTGAAACATTTTTGTTGGTTCGTCGACATTAACGTCGTAACTACAACTTATTCGAGTTGTAGTTACAACGTTTAGGTCGCCAACCAACCATTCTACATTTTTATTACCTGCTATCGGCTATGAATTTCGAAAAATAACGCTGTTAATTATCCAAGTGGGACGTTCTGTTGGAGTTAATAGGCGGGGCCAACGGAGTAAGTGGGCGGGGCCAGCGATTGGTCAGTTGAGTGCATGTGCACGTCATGTGAACTTTAATAACTGTTTCCCATTTCTGTTAACTGACGAATCGAGCTTTTGCAGGAACTTCACAGATAGAATGGAGATATCTAAAACTGTTTCTCTCCAGAGTTCTACTTAACCCATGACCAGGTTACATGTGTTCGGTTATAGCGTAAACACATACAATACTGGTATAAAAATGAAAGTACTGTAAGGTAGGCATGGTAAGCATGGTGTCTTTGTCGAATGTTAGTTATCATGATAAATCAACGAGGTTTACCATTACAACATGAATCAATCTAAGACTCGTTCAAATTTAAAGAATTTGACGGCGGCAATTTCAAGTTAGTGGGATTTAGATAATGTTTGAGTTGTAGGGTAGAAAACATTGTAGACAATGAAGAAATTGCTTGTTACAAGAAGTTTCTTCATTGTCCACTATGGTTTCCAAAGTCTTTTTCTTAAGATGGTAAAAAGCAGGATTGAGTGGGAATGGGTTAAATAGCATGTTTTTATAGAACAATCTGTATAAAGTTAATTCGTGTGGACATACAAAGCAGTGTGCGTAGTTAAGACTCTGATCAGACTCATTTTAATCACAATATGCTCAAGTGAGCTAAAAATACCCAAAAGATGAACTTGCAGATTTTGAAATATTCCTGCAATACATAAGAACTACTTTTAATGGCGTAGGCATTCAATAGATTTTCATCAGTATTTTCCCTCTCGGCCAAGTTCTCAAACTTTAGCATGCACTAATGAAACTGTCGGTCAAACCCGGAGAAAACCCCTTTCTGGGTATTTGCATGCAATAGCAGAAAGTAATCCCGATCAGTAATTTGTTGGAATGAGAATCACAAAGAAAACTACGGTTTAAGTTAATCACAAGCTTTGATTGTTACAAAAGAAAAACCAGTTTTGTCTGTCTTGCATTCCTAGTTACCGCAAATATGGCCCCTACGTAGTTTTCATCACTTATAAGCGTCCACAGTTATTCAAGTCATACGATTTTTAGCTAGCAAAGCGTCAGCTTTGATAGCTTAAGTTAGCAGACAAAATTTTGAGGTCTTGTCAAAATTCAACGAGTGCAAACTGCCACTGGAGGCTTAACAGACAAATCCATGGAATGCCTACGCCATAAAAAAGTTCTTATGTAATTCAGGAATATTGCAAACTCTATTCAAATTGTAGAGAACTCTGTCAAAAGCATGCTATTTAACCCATTCCCACTCAATTCCGCTTTTTAAGCATCTCAAGAAAAAAGCTTTGGAAAACATTGTGGACAATGAAGAAATTGCTTGCTACAAGCAATTTCTTCATCGTCCAGAATTTTTTTTCAACCCAACAAGGGAAAGATTTTCTAAATTCAACCATGCTTTGCTAGCTTAGAGCACTTTCAGTACTTTGATTTTGCAAAAGCTGTTGTCAAATTAACACGTTCTAAGAATTAAAGCAAATCGAGGGTTAATCGCGACACTGTTCTGAGTGTCTATAAATTGTATAGCATAGTATCGCGTTTAACCCTCGAAATATTCTGAAGGCTAAATCTAACACCGAATAAGACCTAAACCCCTTCTTAAAAGCGATGTTTATTAAATTGTGAGTAGTATATGTTCGATTGTATTGTATTGCATTTAACTCATACAACAAAGTATTCAATTCTTTAGACTTACTCGTCGCAGTCGCCGTCGTTGTCGTGTTGTCATCGTCATGTGTATTATCGTCGCGTTGAAGCCATCGTGTTGTCGCATTGCTGTTGTCATGCTTTCTTTGTCGTCTTCTTATCATAATACCGACACCGTTGGACTGTAGTGGTCATACTTTCGTTCCATCGTCTTAACCCATTCCCATACAATTCCTCCTTTTTGCCCCTTAAGAAATAAAAGCTCTGGATAACATTGTGGATAATTAAGAAATTGCTCGTATCGAAGCAATTTCTTCATTGTCCACAATGTTTTCTATCCAAAAAGACCCACCCCAACCCCCCAAAAAACATCAACTACAAATTATCATCTGCAGATTCTTTCAATTTGGACCAGTCTAAAATTTTGTTGTGTTGCAATTAGTTAACCCATTCCAACTCAATCCCTCCTTTTACGCCCCTCAACAAAAAAGCTTTGGAAAACATTGTGGAAAATGAAGAAATTGCTTGGATCAAGCAATTTCTTCATTATCCACAATGTTTTCTATCTAAAAAGACGAAAAAAATTAAAATTCCACCAACTTGAAAATATCGTCTGCAGCTTCTTTCAGTTTGGACCGGTCTAAAATTCCACTGTGTTGGAATGGGTTAATATCGTGATGTAGTTGTCTTGTATTCATCCTATCGTCATCCGTCTGTAAACCCTATGTCGTCGTCGTTTAGAAAGCTCTTTCCCGTCGTTGTCGTGTCGTAGTCAGCTTGTCGTCGTCGTCGAGATAAATCGTCACGTCTTGGGAATCGAGTTCTGTCCTTCACATGTTCAAACTGAATCTGGCTTTTTATTCTTTATATCGTATTTCCATGCGTTGAGAAAAAGTCTGGTCGATGCGGGGAACATTACAGAAGCTTCTGTTACAGTAACAAAATGTTCCATCATATCCTGTTAAGCATCTCGATGGCATTTTGACTGAAGAACAACCAGTTCCAGCCCTCCGTCCACCTGAAATATTCATTAAGGAATCGAACAAAAAAATCATAAACTAACAAGCCCGGATCATACTTGGCTGTAGAACGACCCCTACCAGAAATAGTCATTAAGGTATTAAATCAAATTAATTCCCCCCCCCCCACACACACACACACTAATCCTCTGGGCTGCAGAACAACCCATACAAGACCTCCTTCGATCAGAGAGTCATCAAGGGTTTAACCAAATTTATCCCCCTCTCACTCGTATCGCACATGGACTAAAGCAATCCTTCCGAGACCTCAAATAACTACTTAGGTATTAAAGTGGATGTTTAACAGATAATAATTTAATTTATTTAGTTTCGTCTATCAAAAACGAGCGTTCTGATTTGTCGAAAAAAACATTCATAACTCCACGAACAAAATTTTGAGCGCGCAGCGATTTTGTATGCTTCCGCACAAAATAGTCCCATACAAAAAGGTATCAAAATTTGTAAAGCTTTTGTTTTTTCCGTTCGATGCTATTAAATTATAAGAAATGAAGAGAATATTTTTTGTTTTCATGATTGTATGAACCGAAAAATCTAATCACACACTGTATGAATCCGCGAATTCATACAGTGTGATTAGGTTTTTCGGTTCATATCTCCATGAAAACAAAAAATATTATCTTCATCTCTTAAATGGATGAAAAATTTTGGGTCTCAATTTCAAAATTTCTGATTTGGATGCTTTTAGACTTTTGACAGAAGGGGACAAAGCTGATATTGAAATGAAAATGATTGTTTATGACTTTAGGAAATAATGTTAAATAGGCGCCTTAGACCCAATAATAACATTGCATAAACCCGCAACGCTCAAGGACTGTAGAACAACCCTTTTACCAGCCTTCCACAGACCTTAAATATCAGTTAGATATTCAAGGCTCCATGGCTCTCGTAGGGACAAAATTTCTGACAAAAAGGTATCATAAAATCTACGTTTAAATTATTTATAGAACTCTCTAAGAATAATCCAGAATAGGTCACATGCTCGTTATGAACGGATTTGCCGAACAAAAAACGAAAATAAATTTCATGGGTATTTTATGTTGGCAACATTGAAATTACTTCATTCTACATAATCATTTAAAACTGCCCCTTTCAACTTTTCTTTAATTTGGACCAGTCCGTGTCCTACTTCATATGCATATTGTTGGTTGTTTGTACATGAATACGTATTCAACAAGGCCCACAGGGTAGACTAGTTTTAAACAAACTGTTCGGCCTCTTAAGATATCGCCTTTATTATCATCTTTGTAACTAGCACTCCCCCATCCTGAAATAGTCATCAATTTGTTTTTAGACAACAACAGATTGATACTGCTGTCGAATAAGGACTGTTGGGTTACCTATTCTAGATCTCCTCCAACCTGGACTGAAATAACGGTATCAGACAACACTACAATACTATACAAACCCACTAGGTACCTGTCTTCACGTCACAAACGATAGCCGATTACGTCATAAGTTGTTCCTTACTAACCGTATGTTCTAAAATAACGCTGGTAGAAAGGACTACATAGAAAAGGAGACATTACCCGGCGCAAACCTGTAGAATTCTACTTCATTGAAACTTTGAAATGCCGTTTGCAACTTCTTTTAGTGATGGTCAGTCGAATACTTATTGTCTGATAGAATATTAAAAAAAAAAGAACTTATCATGTGAATAGATGCAAATTACCCTTAACCCCTTATTCCTCGATTCTTACACCTTAAACTTGTTTCAATTGACGCATCGCTGGTCCTGCCCAAAGACTCGCAGGCCACGCCAACTGACTTCAACAGGAAGTTCGACTTCCATAATAAGCGGAGTCAATTTAAAAACTCTGCTCAGGTTCCATCGTCTGATCTTTCAAGTATATCTTTCAAATGCGTGTTTTCGCATGTGGATTAAAATTTGTCTTCCTTGTGCTAGCCTTACGTCTGAACTTTCAAATATTTTTTTCCGTGTCGATTCAAATTGGTTTGCTTTGTGCTAGCCTAACGTTTGATCTTTCGAAGATTTCTCTCAAATACTTGTTTTCGCATGTGGATAAAGATTCCTTTACCTTGTGATAGCCTAATGCCTGATCCTTCGAATATTTCTTTCAAATACTTGTTTTTGCATGTCGATTAAAACTTGTTTACCTTGTGCTAGCCTAAAGTCTGATCTTTCGAAAAAAAATTTATTTATTTATTTTTTTTTTTTTTTTTTTTTTTTTTTCGCATTTTGATAAAAAATTTGGTTACCCCGTGCTTGCCTAACGTCTGATCTTTCAAGAATTTCTTTTAAATATTTGTTTTCGCATGTCAATTAAAATTTGTTTACCTTGTGCAAGCCTACCGGGTGATCTCTCGAATTTTTCTTTCCATGTCGATAATGTTTTGTTTACGTTGTGCTAGCCTATCGTCTGTTCTTTCGAATATTTCTTTCAAATATATATATTTTTTTTTTGTGTCGATTTAAATTTGTTTATCTTATGCTAGCCTAACGTCTGTTCTTTCAAATACTTGTTTTGTTTGTTTGTTTTTTTTTTTTTTTTTTTTTTTTTTTTGTTTATTAGTTTACCTTGTGCTAGCCTTACGTCTGTTCTTTCAAATATTACTTTCAAATATTTTTTTTTTTTTTTTGCATGTCGATTTAAATTTGTTTACCTTGTGCTAGCCTAACGTCTGTTCTTTCGAATATTTTTTTCCGTGTCGATTCAAATTGGTTTGCTTTGTGCTAGCCTAACGTTTGATCTTTCGAAGATTTCTCTCGAATACTTATTTCGCATGTGGATTAAGATTCATTACCTTGTGATAGCCTAACGTCTGTTCTTTCGAATATTTCTTTCATTTTTTTTTTTTTTTCATGTCGATTAAAATTTTTTAACCTCTGCTAGTCTAACGTCTGTTTTGGTGATAGCCTTATGTCTGATCTTTCTAATATTTCTTTCAAATATTTGTTTTTGCATATCGATTTATTTTTTTATCCTTGTGCTAGCCAACCGTTTGATCTTTCGAATATTTCTATTTTCAAATACTTGTTTTCCATGTCGATTAAAATTGGTTTACCTTGTGCTAGCCTTACATAGCAGGATCCAGGGCAGCTGACGGTGGCCAATCGATCTGTATTCTCACCACTATAGCATCGCAGTCCGCCACCTTTTGAAACGGATGATATGAGTTCCACTGATGAAAATGAAAAAAGAAAAAAGTTCGAACATCTTTAAACTTAGAAAATCTTTGGAATATTATTCTCGGAAGCAGTCTAGTTTAACCAATCGCGGCTATCAATCAAATAGTCAGTCGACCAATGAAATCATTCATTTAGATTGAAAGTTCGGTTTGAACTCCGACATTAGCCCCCATTTTGCGAATCATTTTTGTTTGTTTGGCGAGTTAAACGTCGTAACTACAGCTTGTTCAAGCTGTAGTTACGACGTTTAAGGCGCCAACCAACCAATTTACTTATTTGTTACATGCTACTGGCCATAAATGTTGCATGATAACGCCGTTACGAATCGAAGCGGAACTTCCTGTCGGAGTCATTGTGTGGGACCAAAGGAGTCAATGGGAGGGGCCAGCGACTGGTCAGTTATCTCAAACTACTGGCATTAGAAGTAGCTCAGTTAGCAGCAAGTGATACAGCGGATCATGGAGTCATTTGTTTGAGTCCCGACAAGGAAAATATTTTTCCTGATATTTAATACCGTCATTTATCTCTTGTCAAGGGGTGAACGATTGTGTAAGCGGGTGAGCAGCGAAACCCATGGTGAGTTGCTACAGTTGCTATGGTTGGACTTTACCCATTCCCAGCTGGCAGGACGACGGTGGTACAGCAGATACACTCAGTATGGCTACAACCCCTTTAAGAACTTGGTTCAAGCAGTTGTACAGTGATTGCGAGTTCCACGGAATTAAGCACTTTTTCATGTCCCAAATTAGAAATATATCTTTTGGGCGGGCATGTGGAAGTTCTTGTGTTTTCCTTCTTAACCCTTGTCATGCTGTACAAATTACC